>VJXU01001691.1:0-28740 GCA_008694245.1 Ganoderma sp. BRIUMSc
CGGGCAGGGCTGGCGGGACGAAGGGCGCGGGGTCCGGAACCTCGGGCCAGCGGGTCTTCTGCTCCCACTCCTCCACCTTGGCGGCGTACGGCTCGGAGTCCGAGTCCGAGTCAGACTCAAGGTCATCGTCCGAGTCCGGTTCGGGGGGCCGCAAATCCTCCGCACGGTCGTACCACTTGTACGGGTCTACGTCGACGATAGGTTTACGGTCGGGATCATGCAGAACGGCGGTGAGGACGTCCTCGAAGAGCGGGACGAACCGCGCCAGGACGGCGCAGAGGGGCTGGTAGAGCGCGCGCTGCTCAATTGGGTGGACGTTGTGGATGTAGGAGACCGGGCGGACGGTGCGGTCAGGGGAGACGTCGAAGTCGGTTGGAAGCCACTGGTGCTGCTCGGAGCACATGCTCATGACGCGGCGGCTGAGGAATTGGTACTGGGATGCGTATTCGGCGGGACTCAGAACGTGGAGTGGTGTGTCTGAGCCCACTGGAAGGCCACGGGAGAGGCTGTGCCCGATGCGATAGCAGTAGAGGGACGGGTGCACGAGGTCGAGCACTAGGCCATTGGAGCCTGGGTGCCAGTCGAGCTTTTCTGGCGGGACATTCTCCAGAAGAGACACGGCGTCGCGTAGTTGATCCCTGAGCTCGGAAGATATCAGGCTGGTTGATTGGAACACGGAAGGTATAGCAGTACTCTATAGAAATGGGTAAGCTCAACTATCAGATACACGCCGTAAAGTGCATTCGCACTGCACGCTCACCTGGATGCCTGTCTCAGGGATCCGCTGCGACGCGAGGTATTGGAGCTCGTCGAACAGGTAGTCCAACTGAGCCTTGGTGATCTTGTCTCTGGGCCATTGTTTCTTGACAGCCTTTCGGTAGCGTTCCTCGCCTCCCCAGAACCTTTCGACCATAGCGGCGTCCTGTTCAAGGATCTCGTCGCGCCATTTGTCGGTGATGGCCTGGTTGAAAACCTTGTTCCACCATCCAGGTTTCTCGCGAATTGCGCCGGAAAACCATCGAATGCGGAGCTCTACGAGGGCTGCGGGGAGCTCATCTGAGCAGTCGAAAGGGGATGGGAACTCATCGAATGTAGAGACGGGGTCCCATGGACTGCCGGTGTGCGGGAGAGCGGACATGGCTCAGGCGGATGCTTGACTCGGAAATGGAGAGGAGGTGTAGGTCGTCAACCAGTAGCGCTCATATAGCTGGGCGTAAGGGACAAGTATACGTATCTGCACCTGGGCAGAGAGTGGCGGCTATTGGGCAAGTTACTTACAAGTTACAACAAGAAGGGGAATTTGCGGCCGGTGGTCGGTTGTGTTGCACATTTGCATACGCAGGTCGGAGGTTTACATAAGTGGATACATGTTACTTATGATGTTCGCGGGGACATGTGGTGGATCGCGATCGCCGGAGCGAGTGTTTTTTAGGCACGAATGAAATGATTGTGGGAGTTGAAACGTTTGGGCAACCAGGGTGGTGAATATACGGTGAGGGCTGGTGTATGGTGATTTATGGTGGGGATGGAGACTGTGTCCAACGTGGATAGTAATGGTTGGTATGAGGAGAGATGGTGCGGAGGGTGGCTGTACACGGCCTGGACTGTGATTTTCAGATTTACGTTCAGCGGTGCTCATCGGGCGCTTCTACTTTGGTCGTGTCCTCCGCCAGTCCGTCTCCGTCTCCTTCGTCTGCACCAGGTCTACACACTCCCTCGTCTCCCCACCTGGCCTCTGCCCCGCAATACCTCGCTCTCTACAGCGTACCATCCCTCGCCCTTATATCTCTGTTACATGTATGCTCTCTAATTGGGACAAGTATGGCCGCTTCAGTCTCGATCTCGCCTCCACCGCATCCGCCATAGGCTTCTCCACTGCTAAAGCCTGCACTCGCTTCGGTGTACGTCTCCTCCACTCCTGCATCCTTCTCACTGTCTCACCACTACCCTTCTAGTTTTCCATTACTCGCGGCATCGCTTCCACTGCTGCAGGCTTCACTGGCTCCGTCATTGATTATGCTTTATTCGGTGGGACTACCGGCGCAGGTCAGATACTCGGAGGTGCTGTCTCTTCCGCAATCTCTGCCGTCGAGTTCGTTGCTCTTGCCCCGCTCATCCTGGGTGAATCTATCACCTCCACGTCCCTCATTGCTGCCCATTCGTCCCTCTCCATCCTCACTACCATCTTCCCTGGAAGCGACGAAGCCAGCTTCTCTTTAGCAAGCTTTGTCGGCCTCGTCCGCCGCGAATGGAACGAGCCCGCAGAAAGCGAGGGCTTGCCCGAAGAACGCTATGGCTTGGCAGAGGTTCTTCGTGCTCTCGCCGGCTTCGCCGCCCTACAGGGCGTCACCAGCCAATGGCAAGAGAACCGCTGGTTCAAGTACATGAAGGAAGTTCCCGTTCACGATGGCTCTTCCTCCCTCTCTCGCCGCAAACGCGTCGACTCTCGCGTCACTATCACTGGAGATACTATATACCCAAGCCACTCTGGTCAGATTGTCACTGCAGATATCACTGAAGCCGTTCCAGGTTCCTGGCCTCCCCACCAGCTCCCCTCCACCCTCACTGCCCCCACCACCGGTCACTCATCATCGTCATCATCACGAGGTCCACCAGTCACGTTCCCCATGGATGACCTCAAGCAAACCCTTCGCCGCCTCTCCAAACTTGTCCTTGCCGGCTATGGCGGTCCAAGTCTTCTGTTCTTCGGAGTGTCCCTTACCCCGTGGGAGAAGGAACAGTGCAAGGAGCAAGTAAAGCTTGCCGACGCAATTAACGCTTCTGAGAAGGAAGCCGCCGGAGAAGACGGCCAGGCCCGGTCTGAGGCAAACGTCACCAACATGCCCGGCGAGCCGACGTACTCTTGGTGGGACGTCCTCATGGGCAAACACGACCATGACATTTTCATGCATTGGGCAAGATCGCATTCTAACCCTCCAAGTGGTCACACCGAGCAACAACAACCAGTAAGCTCTGTATCTGTCCATTGTCCTTGGCGCAACACTGACGCCGCATTTAGCCACATCCGCCACCGACGGCGCACGTAAGCTCAGAGAACCACATGCCTCGTTTCTGGGTCCTCACGGATCACGTTCGGAAGGAGGTGGTCCTCGTCATTCGAGGAACGATGAGTTTAAACGAGCTCGCAGTGGACTTGACATGCGACCCTGCCCCCTTCATCCTCCCTCAAGCAGATCCCATCACCTCTTCCCAGTCCCACGGACACTCCGGGCACCGGCATCCCCATTCCCATCCCCAGCCGAGCACTCATCTCCATCCCCATTCCCAACCGAACACCCACTTGCATCCCGAGCGGCTGTCAGATAGGCTTAGACAGGAGCAGCAGCGCCGGCCCCCCACGTTCACGCACTTGGAGGAAGAAGGGCTCGACTCCGACCTCGAGAACATCCCCGGTTCGTTTCCGTTCCCGATGGACCTCTCCGTGCCCTTCCCGCGCTCGCGTAGGAACTCGCTGCGCGCGCCGCACGTGCCCCGGTCAAGGCTTGCATCTGAGGCTGGTGACGACACCGCCTACGTCGTCCACGGCGGCATGCTCAGGATGACACGTGCGATGGGCGGCCCCGGGAGGCCCGTGCACATCGCCGTGCGGGACGCATTGAAGAGGAACAAGGGGTATTGTGCGTCGAGTTTCTTCCGCGTGGTGGGATGACCCCGCTGGAGCTAACGCGTCCTTTTTCGCAGCTCTTGTGCTCTGCGGGCACAGTCTTGGTGCCGGTGTGGCTGCTCTCCTCGCACTGGTGGGTCTTGTCTTTCCCGCGTTCATCGTGGTCGCGTGGGTCGTCCGCTCATTTCGGTTGCTTGGCAGATGTGGGCTACGCCCGAGACGTGCCTCACCCACAAGGCGTCCGGTCTCCCCGTCGGCCGTCGCGTTTCTTCATATTGCTTCGCTCCGCCTTGCGTTGTTTCCCCGCGACTCAGCGCCAAAGCCGCTGCTTCAGGCCTGATCATCTCGTTCGTCTACGGCCACGACATTGTCTCGCGCCTATCGTTGGGCAGCGTTCGCGATCTTACCCGGGGGGCCGTCTGGTTGTGTGCTGCAGAGAACCGAGACGATACTCGGTCTGATGGCTACAACAACGTGACGAAGAAGGCGCTCAAGTGCAAGATGGGCCGGCGCGAAGACGGGGACGAGGAATGGGTGAGCTGCTTCCAGTCCTTCGATGAGGGCGTCGCTCACACATTGCTGTCTCTAGTTCCTTGCCATCCGCAAGACGCTTGAAGCAAACATGCAGATGGCGGACTTGTTCCCGCCCGGTCGCGTCTACTGGGCTCTGCGCGATGGAGACCTACACCGCGCACATCGGAGTGGGGCGGGCTCCGTACGGCGCCTTCCGAAGGAGAAGGTGCGTTTGTTTGAGGTCAGCGACGTCAAGCAGGTGTTCGGGCAAATCATCTTTGCACGCGACATGCTGAGCTCGCACCTGCCGCACCAGTACGACCAGGTGCTCCACGAGTTGCTTTGATGCGCCCTCAGGCTTCCCTGTTCACCATACACGCATCCTGTGACGACCTTCAAGCTGTAGCATACCTAATCAATACATACTGTACGATACCACCGCATGTCTTTGGCACCCCATCTTTCATCACACCGCATACCTTGAATTCTTGCCTGTAAGATTCCCTACTGTACCCACTGTCGCTGTCATCCATATCCCTTGTCTGTATGTGCTCATATCTTTCACGATAATACCGCAATGGTCCTTTCATTCCACCAGCCATCCTTCAGTTCTTGAGCGACGCACACGCGACGCACCACGATCGCACCCAAGCCGCCCTCCACATCCTCTACCCTAACCAGTCCATGCATCACTCAACCCCATCCATGCATCACTCACTTGCCCGCCCTTCCCATGAGTGGAACGCGTCTTCGCTGTCCCCGAACATGGCGCACAGCGTGATTAGGGAAATTCGTGAGGTTCCGAAGGGGCCGCTAATCAGCCACGACCCCACTTCCGGACTCCTCCAGACCCGCCACTGACCGTCCATATGCCCTCGTTCCGTCTAGATTGGGTCGCCAATGTGGCTATCTTTGTGAGCACCTTTCTGTTTCTGCCTGGGATTACTTGCCCATCATGCATTCAAATGATCTACAGTTCCCCGGTCGGAATTTACGAGCTCGGCAGCCAATAACAATGGTCTTCGCATCCTGGGTACGTCCCTATCTCATAAGATCGATCGCATGCAGCCACTTTGCCTCGGTCCGCTCATGGCGGGCAGGATGCTGTATACTCGTTCTGGTTCCTCGAGTCCCCAATTGCATTGCCGGGCCTCGCACACGTCCATATTCTTTTCTAGGTTAGGAATGTTCTGCTTACCTGGCTCCGGATCGCGACGGCAGATGTTAGCGAGCATCCTGACGATTCTCCTCTTACTTCCGAAAGCGCCGTGCTACCTTCAATACTGCACCTAAATGCGACGCGGCCTAGATACGTTGGTTAACGCTCTCGGTCTCGTATGGTTGCCATATTGAGGTTCGAGTGGTAGCTGATTCAGCAGGAGAGCTGGCGCAGTGCGTACGTGTTGATCGGACTGACATAGTAATAAAAAGAAGCTCCCATCGGACCGACAATCCTCCTCTCAAACCCCCTCCCCCCCAAACTGCACGAGCAAAATGATACTGGAAACACCGGTCGGACGATTTGGACATTCAGGGCGAGTCTTGTACGACTGGACAGTAACAAACACAACTGTGGCATTGAATCGGGACCTGCAACCGCACCACTCGGCCGACTGTCCGACGCCGAGTAAAGACACAGTGACTACACTGCACTCAGTCAGCTCTTTCTCCTAGTTTCCACTTTGAGGGACACATCCGTGCGAGAAATCTCGGATGCGGGGGGTGTCGTGTCCCTCCGGCTCTCTTGGTCATCCATTGCCACTGTGCTCGCAGCATGGCTATCGATGACGACGCCCCCTCCTGGGACCCGTGGCACTAATATATATATGACCCCACGAAACGGCAGATCGTCAGCAAACAGCCCCGATCACACAACAACCACTCTCTTCGCCCACATCACCTCTGTCCAAGTCTTGATCATGTCGCTCTGCGCTGACTGCTTCAAGGGTAGGCGTCCGCAAGCCCATTCCTACCAGAATCGTTCGTCTGACATTTACCCCGAATAAAGGTGTTCGCCACGAAGGTACTCCCGAGGGTATGTGTCCGGTTTCTTCTTCGCACTACCTTGACCATTACTTACTCGGGTCGAGTATAGGGACCACCCTGACCATCGGTGGGATTGAGACCTATGTTGCTACTCCGACTGGAGAGTATCCCAAGGACACGGTCGTCCTGTTCCTCTCCGACGCGTTTGGTCTTAAGCTCGAGAACAACAAAGTAGGCCCGCTCATTTCTCCCAGCCGAGCTGAGAACTTTACCTAGAACACGCCCTGACTCGCACTCCCACAGCTCCTCGCGGACGACTTCGCACGGAACGGCTTCAAAGTGATCGTGCCCGACCTTTTCGACAACGACCCGGCCCCCACGAACGCCTTCAACCCTGGCGTGAACTTCAACATCATGGAGTGGCTCGGCAAGCACCCCTTCACGCGCGGAACCGAAATCGCGCGCACGGTGCTCGATGCGCTCAAGGCCGAGGGCGTGACCAAGGTCGGCTCGCTAGGGTACTGCTACGGCGGCCGCGTCTGCTTCGACCTCGCGTTCACGGGCGACGTGCTCGCTGTCGCGACGTCGCACCCGTCGGGCCTCCAGGTGCCCGGGGACTTCACCAAGTACCTCGAGGTATCCAAGGCGCCGCTGCTCATCAACTCGTGCGAGACCGACCAGATGTTCCCCGCCGAGGCGCAGAAGGCGGCGGATGAGATCTTGGGCGACGGCAAGTTCGCGCCGGGGTACTCGCGGACGTACTGGCCGGGATGTGTGCACGGCTTCGCGGTCCGTGGTGATCTGGTATGTCCCTCCTGTAGGGGTAGGCAGAATGTGAACGTGAGGCTTACTACACCCAAATGTCTGTCTGTTATAGAGCAAGCCAGAAGTCAAGGCAGGCAAGGAGGGTGCTTTCAAGGCTTCGGTTGAGTGGCTCCAGAAGTATATCTAATTTATTCGCATTGGAGTCTTGAGCACCGTGTGTAACGTCGAGAACAGTGTATAATATATGGGGTCATGCACCCTGGGCCACTCACCCTGCGGTCCGTCTCTCGGCTTAGCCCCTTCGTTCTCCTATTAACAGAGCTTGAACACATCACGGACACGATTTCCTCATCCAAACACCTCGACCACAGCCTACGACTGGCGGCGCAGGCTGCCAGCACCGGTACCGCTGTACCCGACAATTCGAGCTCTCCAGTGCGGACCTCACTGTTTCCCAGTTTTATTTTAGCTAGAGCTACATACAAGGTACATAGTTCGGGAGTCTAGACTAATATTGAAGACTATAATCAATTAAGTTGTACTAGCTGCGTATGCAATCACTTCTCTAAACACCATTACGAATGTCTTTTAGGACAACGATATATGACAAAGTAAGACAAGCCTTTCAATGGACGTTAACAGCCAACGAGCGTTTGCCACAAGTTATCTTCCGCGACAGTATCGCCGTCATCATTGCTCTGTATCACCCTCGTACACCGGTCCCAATCTCGTTCTTGTAAATGAGCAAGAGACGTCTCTCAGAATCACCTGAACGGTCAGAAAGGCCATCGAAACTCGCGACCGGGGCCAGTCACTGGGCCCATCGGGAGGCTCGACAAATCGTCCTCACATATCCCTCTACAAAACCTTCGCAACCTACTCGCGCTGTGCCTTTCCAACAACCCACTGGTCTGCTCACTTTCTCATATACGCCTAAGCGTGTTCTCGAGTTCGACAACTCCGCTCTGCGTTACTACATCGACCCACCGCCCGGCGCGGACCTCCGATATGGCTACGAGCGATGGATCAAGCGACCGGAGGAGAGGGCCAGGCTCGACGGGTTGTTGAGGGCAGTCGAACGTGTTATGCAGAAGGCAGACGCGGACGTGGGTCCGGGGAGCGGGAAGAAGTGGCTGCGCGACATTTCTCTGGTAACGTGGAGAGGCATAATGACCAAGTGAGTTGCAGCTGCATGCCCGTCCATAGCTGGATAATCATCGTCTGGTGTCGCCGGAGGGAGAATTTTGACGGCACCATATGAAGACCGGGATGGTTGTGTGCTGAACGCCATGCTGGTGGACGGCACCTTGTACCTTGAGGAACACATTACGGACGCCAAGCTCGCCGAGAAGTACATATCTTCGTTCATGGCTTGTGAGCGCGTTCAAAACCATCTTTCAGGGAGAATCTTGCACCAAGGCAACGCCAACAGACTTACTATGGCTATTCGTTTGAGTCTTGGTGCACGTCCTCCCGCCCCGGAGTGCCCGAGCGAATACCTGGCCATCCCATAGGTTGGGGCGGTGATGTTGACACAAACGTGCAGTGGTGTAGCGTCATCAAGACCAAGCTTGGCGACAGCCGTCTAGTTATTGGCGGTGAAGTTGACTGCGTGCGCGGTCAGTCACTGCTTGTCTCTCCGGCCTGCAAACTGACGGGATGTCGACAGAACGTTTTGACGGCAAGACTGACACCTTCGTGGAATTGAAGACCTCTATGGCAATACGCGGCCGGGAAGATGAAGCTCGTTTTGAGAAGTAAGTGTAGCCAGCTGTAGGCCTTCGAGAATGCCCAACCAATCCGTTTTCAGGAAACTGCTAAAATTCTACATGCAATCGTTTTTGCTTGGCGTTCCGGTATGGATCCTCATTCCTCCCATCTCATGTATCTTCACCTACATTGGCCTCGTTTCGCAGGAGATCGTCGTGGGCTTTCGGACGCCAGCAGGACGCATCACAACCACGCAGTCCTTCAAGACGATCCAGATCCCGCGCCTTGTTCGCGGAAAGCCTCATGCATGGGACCCACAGATATGTCTCCAGTGGGCGGAACGGTTCATCGGGCTTTTGAAGGACCATATGTCTGAGCAATCCCCATCCGATAACGAGCACTCGGATGCACAGGTCCCGCGTGTATGGCGAATCACCTTCACCCCCACGGATGGCGTCAGGATGCACGCACTAGATGACGAGGGTATTAAAGGTGTTCAAAACGGAGAAGATCGAGTCGGGTTTTTGCCGTCTTGGTACTACAAGAAGGTCGTCGGGACCCCCGAACCGGAGACAGGATCGTCGCTGGTAGAGCCCGCATCTGAGAGTCTCAAGGGCAGTTCAGAGACGACCGGTGCTTCACAACCCCCCGCATCTCATCATGGATGGGCCCTGTAACTGTATTATACGAGGGTCTAGCCGTTGGCATTCAGCCATAGTTCCTGAGTTGGGGTCAAAGAATAACCCACAACCACGTCCGAGCCAATCAGAGCACTCTGAAGGCATGGCGTAGGGCATTCGGAGGAGGGAGTGGAATGGCCGCCGCATGCTCCAACCACTCTGCTCCAAACCTTCTGAGGTCCCCGACTACGACAGACTCCAACAAATGTCATAGAAGGTCAGGACCGATGCTGACTTAGTCATGGCAGTAATTTCGGATGTGGTCGAGGGTACGCGGGACTTGCAGTGGGCCAGCGCTCGGAGTCGGTGTGGGATGTGGGTCCACCGTGCCCTTCCAAAAGCGGTTGTCTACCTTCGGAGTTGGTGTGTGGCATACCGGGACAGGATTGCAAGAGTGGGTCCAGCATCGAAGAACGACGACAAGCCATATGCCCAACCCGCGCGTATATAACAGGATGTATCGCTGACCATGACCAGTAGAACGCACTAGCTCTGCTTTCCTACCGGACTCATCGTCTACCCGGGCCCCATCCACTCACAATGTCCACAGGCAGAAGCAACGTCAAGGCTACTGTCGCTATCGTAGGTGGAACTGGAAACCTCGGTATGTCCTGGCACTGCCTCAGGGGACCATCGGGGGAGGAAGTCTAACTGTATCGCATGAATAATAGGATACTACATCAGCAAGATCTTCCTGACCGAGTACCGTTGGGCCTTCCCTACTGTCCGCCTAACAACTCGCGATGCCTCTTCGGAAAAGGCTCAGGAGCTGGCAAAGCTCGGTGCCGAGATATACTCGTTTGACGACGCCCTGGATACCTTCCTCACCGGGGTCGACCTCGTCGTGAACACCCTCTCCAGCTCGGTTGCCCCCGAGTTCAAGACAGGCCTCCTCCACGCCCTCGTCCGCAATGGCGTGAAGGTGTACTTCCCCAGCGAGTTCGCCGGCTAGTAAGTCCCAAAGTCATCGTCTCTACCACAGGACATATCTCGCTCACGCTCTCCTCGCAGCGACTACGTCAACGCGGACCTCTTCCCGGGCTACTCGCACGAGGAGTGGATCAAGAAGCGTGCCCTCGCGCTCGAGACGAACGCCATTCTCGAGGGCAAGGTGAAGATCGTCCGCCTCGACGCCGGCGGGTTCCTCACCTGGTGGGTCGGCCCCGGCCGCCTCTTCAACTGGGACGCGGAGACGAACGTCTACACCATCGTGGGCCCGAGCACAGTCAAGAACACGCTCACGCACCAGTCCGACATCGGGCGTTCCGTCGCGCAGGTCGCCGTCCTCGCGCTCGACCCCGCGACGGCAGCGAAGGTGCCCGGGCAGGTGTACGTCGCCGGGAACGTTGTCGACTACGAAGGCCTCCGCGAGATCGTGTCCCGCGTCAAGGGCATCTCGGAGGGCGAGATCGTCTGCAAGGACATCGCGGCGGCCAAGGAGACCTTGAAGAAGAACCCCACTCAGAACATCCTTGAATACGTCATGTAAGTCGTCAGGTGCACACCTCGAGTAAGTAGAGTGTCTCACTGATTTGCAATGTTTTAGCATTCTCGCAGGTGAGGGAGTGATGGATTGGCCAAGGAACGACAACGAGCTCGTGAACCCGGGACAAAGCTTGTGGAAGTGGAAGACGGTGGAAGAGGAGTTCCGCGGTTTGTGATGGGAACGTACATCATGTAGAACCGTCTTCTGACCAGAAGCTGTCACCTCCGTATGGATTGTGTGGATCGATTATTTGGACGTTGACGCGTTTTCGACGATGCCATCTGCTGCATGTCGGGGCGAAAGACAAAGGACGACCGTTGATCGCCCGATATATTCGCGGTGGCATGTCAGACTGAAGGTCTCGAACAAAGTACAACAAACGACAAAGCATTCAGTGCCACAGGCGACACGAAACAAACAAAGACTTTGGTGTAAAAGACGCTCTTGACGGATGGCATAAATACTCCATCGCTGCAACACTCGAAGGCGCGGTGTCGACGAATCCCCATGGCTGCCCGGACAGCGGTCCATTGAAGTCATGGAGGCGGGGACATTATGGACCATAGGGCTTCAGCGGATGGCCGAAGCCCTGTGAGCCGTAACGTCTACGCCTCCGTACGGAAATGGCGGGCAGAAGCGCGTTGTGCAGCGTTTGGGATGGGCAACGGCGCCACTAGTCACAATGGAACGAGTGTCGCGTCGCGGCTAGAATTACAGTGGCAGAGCAATGTACCGTTACAGATATGCGAAGAGAGATAGCGAACACGAAACGAGCCGAGGGAGAATAAGCACGAACGACAACACCTCTAGTCCTGGTCGGTTCCGTCTCTGGGACGGTAGCGGATATTGCGGCTTTCCAGCTCCGCCTCCACATCGTCTGGTACGCGCCCTTTGACGCGGACGGCATACATTCCCTTCACATACTTGGCTGCAGAATGCATCAGGGACCAGTACACTCGATGCGTAAAGGAAGGAAGGACTTACATGTTCTCTGCCACCGGGCAACCCAGCTGTTGTCGGGGTCTATAACAGCAATCGCGCCCTCAAAATGGGTCGTGGTGCATGATTGTATGCGATCGGGGTAGCCCTTCATCTGGAGATTGGAGACACTACTGAGCAAGATACTTCAATGGCGAACAGTGAACGGAACGCACCTGCATGAGCTCCTCGCAATTTGGACAGCCATGTTTCCGGAAATCGGCAGGAGTCTGGATGATGGAACAGAGGAGGCAAGCACGCAACTGCTTCGCGCGTGGCTGGCTTGGGATGGAAGCTGGAGGCCTGTCCTGGCTCGACATACTGCAGTGTGGTGGAGGACGTGGAGGAAGGCGTTGACGTTGAGGCGGGCCACGGTGCAGCTTGAGCCTTTCGGCAATATCCGATACGGGCGCCACTGTGTACGACGACGCTGAGCGTTACAGCAACGACGATCTACCCACCACCATGGCTGGCCGCGCCCTCACGCTTTTGTTTGCCTTGCTTCCGGCAGCAGCGTCGGCTTACTCTAACACTCACCCGGTCCTTGCTTGGTCGTCCCGCAAGTACGTAATTCGGTCCGCTCGTCGTGTCCGGAGACTGACCCACCCGCAGCTCCAAGGCTCTCTCCTCTCTCTCAGTTTCGGATGCTGCGAAGGTCAACTCGCACGCAATCGCCAATGCTCTATATACCCACGACAGCATCTGCGACCATGACGCAGTGGTTGTAGTTGACCACCAGGGGGTAAGCAGTCCATCTTCATCTTTCTCCACAATTCAGGTCTGAATTGGGAGCTGCCTACGTAGCTGCACGCGTCCGACCTGCGCGCACTGTCTCCCTCTTGCCACGTTTCGAAGGCACTGTCCAATGCTCCCTCGTCCTTGCAACTTGCCTACGTTCAGAGCGAAGACCGGCATGTGAACCCGTTTGTCGATCTCTCTGGCATGCTTTCCAAGCGGTGCGGCTCCCGCACAGTGAACCACGCACCGGAACTCGGCGAGCTAGATGTCGACGCGGGAATGGGCAAGCACGTCATTTCCATCTCGCTGCCTGCTCTGGAAAACGGCGAGTCCGGGAACTCGAGGAAGAGTAGCATGGCGAGCCACGGTGCGTCCCTCGCTCTCTCAGACCGCAGCAGTTGTCTCAACGCGACCATGCAGAGTCCTGGCTCTCAAGCGAGCTCTCCAAGATCGAAGCCATGTTCTCTGACTACCTCGTGGTCTACACCGGCGTCCTCGACTCGTCCCTCCACGCCCGTCAGTCCTCGAGCTCGTCCACCTTCGAAGCCCAAGCCGTAGCAAGTCCCTCGGGTGGTATCCTGAAACGCTACCAGCTTCTCACCCCCGGCCTCATCCTCGTAATGCTCGTTTCCTTCTTCATCCTGGTCCCCGTTATCTTCCTCGGCGTGTCTGCGCTTTCCAGCATCCAATCACCTCTGACAAACGAGATTCCGAAGGGCTTCAGCGCAGAGGAGAAGAAGAACCAGTGATTCGGCGTGCGGATATTCGTGTATGGACCCTGTTTATCATGCATTCCTTCTACTTGCATATTTCCCGCTCCAAATCGCATACGGTGCGTTCCGTGCTGCCATGTGCTTGCTTCTCTCAGTTCTCTGCGTCCACATCACCACGGCTATCAAGACGAGGCACACCGTCACCAAAATCGCGGCACGCGAAGGCTTCTTCACCAGGCCATCAGGTCAGAATGGGGATATCGATTGAGTGGGACTACTGGGACGTGGTATACATCGTCCGTCTCATGCACTGACCTAGACAGGTCCCGACATCATGAAGCAAAGCGGACAGTCTAGTCAATGCGTCTCGAGGAGTGCATCGTCATCAGTACGGCCTCGTACACAGCCCAGCCAATTGCTGAGCTGAAGATCTTGCGAGACATCCGGAGCGTGGCGCCGTCAAAGAAACCGGCCACTCCCCGATGCTAAAATTAAGAGTAAGGGACACGTCCAACCGTCGACAATCGAGAGAGATGAAGGCTTACCTGCCAGACCGCGCGAATGGTGCTCCATAACCCATGATACTGCATCTCCGACCGAACCTGCATCTTTGTCTTCATGACGTCAAACGGCTGCGTCGCAAGAGTTGCGAGCGCGCCAGCGGAGGCAGCCGCAACCGAGTTCACGCTCGTGGAGTGCAAGAACGGCAGGTTAACGACCGCCGAACTCGGCGCGGAAGTCACCGCAGACGCTGCAAGGCACAACAGAGACGGGTCAATAGAGGCTTCGCGCCATGGTACTGAGGAACGCACAGAGGGTGGCTTTGATGTGCTCGTAGAACACGACGAAAATCCCCGCGTATGGCGCGTCCCGGAGAGAAGAGGCTACGGCCCCACGGAAGATCTCGGATGGACCGGAGCGTACCAGCCCGAAGAAGGCCTCGGACAACGACCCATAGGAGTAATATGAGCTCTGAAACGACCGTCAGCTCCACGGGGAGGCGCTGTCGATGAGAGCGAAGCCTTACCTCATACCGAGCCTTGACTACGGAGAAGGGATTCAATGCAAGGCCCACGGTGGTTCGGGTCAGCGCGCCGGCGAGCAGATTGCCTTGCGCAGTCAGCTTGGGGAGGGTTGATGTCGAGTAGGACGAGGAGGGCGCGCGCAGGGGAGCGAAGTATGGGGATGTGGCAAGGAACGTACGGAACTGGTTCAGTCCTGTGAAGTAGAGCGCGACGCCGGGGACGTTCCGCAGTAGCGACGCCGTCGTCCCGCGCCAGAGGCCGGGGATCCCATTAGACTGGACGATGTTGCGAGCGGTGCGGAATATGAGGGTAGACTGGGGTGAGAGTGGGTTGTGGCCGTGCTTGCTGAGGTAGTCCGGCTGCTGAATTCGCGTCTTCAATAGGTCGACTGTGGGGTGAAGTCTGCCTCAACGTGGGGCTCATGGGGAGACATGAAGCAAGACTAACATGGCTGGAGGATTACCGTGGACGCGAACCCGGAGAGGGCACCTGTACGAAGTGGCTAAGGACCAGACAACCGCGTCGTAGACCATGGAACGTACCTGAAATGAGGTGCTGGCTGACATTGCTCATAAATCCGGCACAAACCTTTCAGCCCCTACAGGTCACCGAGGTCTTTCCCAGTCCGCACCGCGAGGGGAAAGCTGCGTAGGGAATGTCAATCCAGAGCGAGCCCGACTCGACGCGAGAGTAAATGAACAGGGCGCTTAGTGGGACGGATACGCCCGAGAGACGCTTATGTAAGAAACTCTATGAAGGCGATCGGAGGAGATGATGGCCTGCATGTATGCCCGGCCTCTGTCATCTTGTCGAAGAGCGGCAGCCCACGCAGCCTCGTCTTCAAGAGCTGCCTTGGCCACTCCTCGTGCTCTCTGCCCCCATCCACACCGCTATGCCTCTTCTGTGACCGTTAACGGCCGTCGGCAACTCAAACCCACCCTCTACGGCCAGCCGCTCGCTTGCTCTCATGCCCACTTGATTCATCCGGAAGAGACCACGCCTGGGATCCCACAAGAGGAATATGATAGGCGTAGGCGGGAGCTCATGGAGAGTTTGCCGGAAGGCAGTCTGGTCGTATGCGTTGCGGGTCAGATGAAGTACATGAGCGGCCGTAAGTCCATACCCCACGTGTCTGTCTGAATTCAAGCAAACCTAACCGCTTCTATTGCGCAGAGATATTGTACGTGAATAGATCGGGATATAAACTCATAAGAGCTCACTTTTGCCCTGCACAGTTACAAGTTTCGGCAGTCGTCCGACTTCTGGTACCTCACCGGCTTCGAAGAGCCCGACGCCGCGGTCATCCTCGAGAAACGATCATCCTCCCCCCGCGGGTACTACATGCGGATGTTCTCAGTGGGTACGGACACCGCCAAGGAGAAATGGGACGGTGCCCGGACTTGCCAGGAGGATGTCGTGCAGTTCTTCGGTGCAGACGAGGCGGAACCCATCTCCGTGTTTCAGGCCGCTCTGAGGAGTCTGTCTGCGGCTGCCTCGCAAGTGTACTTCGACCTGCCGAAAGGCTCCAAGCGGTCCCGAGCGATGTCTGCCAAGTCGTTTTTGAAGGTGCGCATATATCTATGTTCGCGTCTTTAGCCATACCGAAGGGGCCGCATGGCACAGTGTTTGTCCCCTTCTGGGGGCGCGTCGCGAACGGAGCACGACCGTCTTATGGACTCACTCGGCAATTTAAAGCCCGAGCCCTTGGCTCCACAAGTCGCCCGTCTGCGTTCGATCAAAAGCAAGTACGAGCAGGAAGTCATGCGACAAGCGGCCGATATCAGTGCTCGTGCGCACAATAAAGTGAGCAGGGTTCCGATGACACTTGGTCTCTTTTCTGAGATGCATGCCACAGACTATGCGCTTCACAGAACCCGGTATCGCGGAACATGCAGTCGCAGCACACTTCGAGTATCTCTGTGCGCGAGATGGCGCGCAACGTCCCGCGTATGTGCCAGTTGTAGCGTCAGGGTATGTGTCTTTCTATTCTTCTTCTCATCACTTCGTTAAACATCGCGCATACATCAGCCCGAACGGCCTTATTATACACTACACATCTAATAATCAACTAATAGCCGACGGCGAGATGGTTTTAATAGACGCAGGCTGCGAATACAAGTACGTGTAGCTGCCATACATATCGCTCTCGATTCTCATTCTTGCCTTGCAGCGGTTATGCATCCGATATCAGTGCGTGCTCCTCCCTCGTTGCGCATCGCCAGCTCGCTTACTATCGTTCTCTCGCAGCCCGCACATTCCCGGCGAATGGTTCATTCACACCGGAGCAAGCAACGTTATACAATGCCGTGCTGACGGTCCAGAAGCATCTCATTAGCCTATGCACCGAGTCGTCAGGGATGTCCATCATCCAGATCCACTGGGAATCCTGTAACCTTCTTCGCAAGGAGCTGGAACGGATAGGTTTCCGATTTGTCCTCGGGGCGGGGACCCTCGACACGTTATACCCCCATCTGGTCGGGCATCCGGTTGGAATCGGTGGGTCTTGAATGTCTCAACTGCTTGGAAACATCGGTTCATGACCATGAACAGACTTGCATGAGTCGAGCTACGCCGACAAGAATGCGCGGATCAAGAAGGGCATGGTCATCACCATCGAGCCCGGTGCGTGGACGCACGTTTCCTTGCATGCGGTGCAGTATCTAAATTCGTTTCGCAGGTATCTATGTTCCTCCTCTTCCTGAGTTCCCAAAGGCATTCCACAATATCGGCATCCGGATCGAGGACGAGGTCCTCGTTGGGGAAAAGCATCCGGCGGTGCTAAGTGTCAATGCTCCCAAGGAGGTTCGAGCCATACTTCTGCCTAGCGGATAATCAGACCCTGACGCTCTATTCTCGGACAGATCGCGGACATTGAGGGCTCATGTCAAGGGCTGCTGGGGCTTACCGCTTTCTAGACCACTACATGTAGCTGGTACATCTTCCCGTGAGATAGCGGGACTAATTAAGCCGCGGCATACTCACCTCGGACAATTTGCATGCAACTTAAACGCATTCAACAGCCTTCCTCTTCGTTGACCTATCTCCTATCTAGTGATGATCATGCACTCGAGGTAGTTTGCGTATGCGTACAGTTGTGCTCATGTCTCATAGTCCTGAAAGCAATGAAATGGGTAACCACCGGAGCAGACTCTATGAGTATTGCTTCTGAATGAACTTTGCGATAGTCTGCAGCTGAATGTTTGAGGTACCCTCGTAGATCGCACCCTGTCATGGCAGGAAAAGTTAGCATCGCACGAGGCAAACAACCCGTCAAGCCACTCACGATCTTCGAGTCGCGCCAGTACTTCTCAATCCCAGTCTCGCGCGTGAAACCGACACCGCCGGCCCACTCGATCGCGGCACCGGAGACCTTCTGCGCGACCTGGCTCGCCACGTACTTGGCCATCGCGGCCTCGCGCACGAACTCCCTGCCCTCCTCCTTCCGCCGGGCGGCGTTGTACGTCAACATCCGCGCTGCCTCGATCTGGATAGCGGCCTCCGCCTGCTGGAACTGCATGCCTTGGAAGGTGCCGATGGCCTTGCCGAACTGCATGCGCTGGAAGGTGTAGGGCACGGCCTTGTCGAACGCGCCCTGCGCGAGGCCAAGCATCTGCGCGGCGATGCCGATGCGGCCCTCGTTGAGGATCTCGATGGCGATCTTGTAGCCCTTGCCCTCACCCCCGAGCACGTTCTCGGCGGGGATGCGGAGGTCGTCGAAGGAGAGCGCGCAGGTGGAGGAGGCGCGGATGCCGAGCTTCTGCTCCTTCTTGGCGATGGTGATGCCCATGTCCTTGGTCGCGATGAAGCAGGTGATGCCCTTGTAGCCCTTGGAGGGGTCGATGTTGGCGAAGATGAGGAAGAAGTCGGCCTCGTACGAGTTGGTGATCCACATCTTGGAGCCGTTGAGTATCCAGTGGTCGCCGTCCTTGACGGCGCGCGTCTGGAGCGCGAAGGCATCGGAGCCAGACGCGGACTCCGACAGACAGAAGGAGCCGAGCTGTAAAGAGCATCTTCAGTCAGTTGGTGGAAAGGGTCATTTATCCACGTTGATGACGCACCATAGACTCGGAGAGCTTGGGTAACCACTTGTCTTGCTGCTCCTTGGTGCCGTACTTGCGCACGACGGTGTTAACGAGCGTATTGTGCACGTCGCACATAACGGATACTGAGGGGTCGACACGCGCCAGCTCTTCGATAGCAATGATCGCGGACGTGAAGGAGGATTCCGCGCCGCCGTGGTCGGCACTTGTCTCGATGCCCATGAGCTGCCGCGCGGCGTCTCAGCCAAGGGTACGGGACAACGGAGAGAGAGAACATACGCCTTGCTCAAAGAGTGCTTTTACGACTGCGGGGTCCATCATTTCATTCTCGTCCATCTCGCGCACCTTGGGGCCCACAACATCTTCTGCAAATCTCCTGACTGTTCTTGTTCAGCGCGGGGTGTTCGGGTGGTCGCGCATTGGGTTGCGAGGAACGTACCAGACTCGCGAAGCATCTCCTCCTCCTCCGTGAAGGTATCAAGCGAGGTGGGACGAACGTCCGATGCAACCACATTGGAGCGAGAGAAATGCCTGTGTACACAGAAAGTGGAATGGATTAGAACCGTCAGTGTGCTGTTGCAAACGAGCTCCTGAACATCATACCTTGCCGTAACCTGGGGCAATGCGCGCTGGCGCACGGCAGACGTGGAAGGCTTAGCAGCACGGGCAGCAGAGCGCAACATGGCGATAGTGGGAGTACTGGTGGGGACTGTTCGGGGCGGCGAGGAAACGAGTTGACAGAGAGACTTTATGGAGGAGGTGTCCGGACCTTGTCGCTTAACCAAGGCAAGCGCCCGCTGGAGGAAAGGCGGGGTAATCACATGGCCCCGCCCCCGCCTCGGGCTTTGGACCTCCTCCGAGACCCGGTCCTCCACACTTCCCCGCATTCTCCATCCACAACCTGCCGAAATATTCCCCCAACTCGGCCACGCGCAGAAGTGTAAGATGCAACTTTTCTTTACAACAAAGCCATGAACGCTATCATGTCATACAGAACATTTTCTGAGTGCAAAGTCCTAACCAACCAGCCCGTCATCGTGCCGTGGTACAAAATCCATGAGTGTAACCGTGAATGACCATGCCAAGTCCGTAAGCATTCCGAATGTCCGTCATGAAAACCAGCGTATAATCTCCATGACGCCTATACAGCCTATCCTGCAATATACCTTCGCGTTAGCAAGCCTCGTCAATACAAGAAGGCAGCCCCGATGGGGAGTCTGAAGGAAGGCTAGCACGCACCATTTAAAGACCGCAAGCCGAGGCATCGACTTGCGTCGCGTCTGCGTTCACGCGACCCAGGAACGTGGCCTGGTTGTTCGTCAGCGTGTTCATCGCCGCGAGCGCGATGTTGAACCCCGAGTCCGTGTGGTCGATCGCGAGCACGTTGATGCTCTTCCCGTTGTACGTCAGCTTCCAGCACGTCCCGCACTCGGCCGAGTTCCATCCCGCGACTGCCGCCGCGCCGCCGATGTTGGGGAAGTGGGGCAGCGAGCCGAAGGAGCTGAAGCCCTTCGTGATCATCCCGTTGGGCCCGTCCGAGCACGCCACGGTCGTGAGTGACCCTGCCGAGTTGTCGTACGTCTCGTCGTACGAGACGGTCACCGTGGCCGCAAGAGTGGTGGAGACGGCGGCGAGGAGAGTGAGGGCAAGAGCCTTGAACTGCATCGCGAGTGGTGCGTGGGGGTGGGGTGGGAGGAGTTTTGTGTAGGAAGAACGCGAGCGTAGACGACGACGAGTGCTAGAGACCGGAGGTCACTGCTGGTCCATCAGCGTTGAACAGGCGAGTATATATACCTACAGGCTAGCAGTCCATCGACCACCATGCCTCGTCTGTCCGAGAACTAGGTGCTCCAGCGGCCTAGACAATACGGAGAATCCATCCGAATTGGGGTCATGTGCACAGAACATCTGTTATTCATTTGGGGATGACCAGCCAGGTCAACGACCCGCATGAGAACGATACACGGGCATACACTCACCGCCTGGGCAAAGAAGACAGCTGAAGTCAGGGGAGACAGAAGGCGGATCATCTATTGAGTTTTCTTGACACATCGGCCGAGTTGGGAGGCGAAACGTGCCCGGAGGTCCAGAGTACAATATGAATATGCCGTGCTCTCTTTGGCAGAACCCGCGGAAAAAGGACTAGTAGGGGTAGTGTTGAGAAGACAGATCACGGAGCATTATTTGGACCTTGCTGCCGTCTGCAGATCTAGAGTAAAGGTGCGGGCCATTCACAGGACGATGCGACCCGCAATTTACTTCCAGCTTACTGCACCGACAGAGCCTCTTGGAAGGACTGCCGTCTCTTACTTGACGTGGGATCCGAATGCCATTCATCAGACACTGCCAGAGCCAGACACCGCGCTTCAGTTTGAGGAGTGGTGAGCACACGTTTCTTCGAGACGTCCTAATACGCCATTAGATAGCCTGAGAAATGCGAGAGTCAAGAACATGACATCGGAATATCTCTTCGTATAATAGACACAGCTCGACGGCATGAGGCAGCATTGCCGCCCTCTTCCCCTTGCAATCCTCCGCGGCCCAATTGCATTTCTCGGGGAGGCCAGGACAGGCCGCAGTATGTCCACGACGCATGCTTCGGCCAGCCTTGACACCACGAGGCTTTGGAAGGGGCCAAGAAAAGAAAGGAAGCATTTACTCACCATGATGGCCGTATGTCCGGGGCGGACTTGACCTCGGCCATGGACGGGCAGAAAGACCGCGTCCATACCGGACCGCCGGCTAGAGAGCACAGGTATGATTACTGGCGTATGGAGGTGGAGTACAGGAAGTCTATATCGTACATACACATGCAAGGACCCGAGATGCGTGCGGAGGACAGATAAGTATGCAGGGTCTCTGTTTGCGTGGGGGACATGATGAATACAGTAAACTATATAGAACGAAGGATGGTGGAGAAATATCGTCCCATTACTTAATGTATGTACGAGAACGACCAAGAAAAAAGCGGGATACAGCAGGTAGTAGGACCGAGGATTCCAGGGGTTCCGAACGGAGAAAAATGTCAACAGGGAGCGTCATGAGATGATCGTTTCGATATAGATTTCAAGATAGTATAGGGGAAATATATAGGACTCGACGAGGTCCCAGCTCCGTCCTTCCGGATCGCCGCGACGGTCGACATGCCGGGGTGTCGTACGAGGGTCAAGGGCCATGGACTAGATTGCTGACAAGTCTACGGCGCCGCCGTCCAGTGCCGTACGCATCACCTCCAGGGCGGCGAGATGGAAGGGCAACACTGGGTCCGCCTGGAGCTTCCATCTTGCACGGGACAGGACGGCAAGCTCGTAGAAGTTGCGCACAATGTCCGACATGTGTTCGGCTGGAAGCTGTCGCGCTCCGGATCCGGCCCGGTCTGCACCGTATGTGGAGCGTTGGGAGTGGATGTCATGCAGCTGGAATATGCGCATCGTAGACACTGAGGTGTAGTCGGCGGAAGAAGGGGAACAAATGACGGTTGTCCAAGACGGTATATGGAGGGCTTCGGGGCATGAACATGGGGTCGATGGACTGGAATTGTCTTCGTCCTCAGTATCAGGAATGAAAGGTGGCTCGGACGATCCTGGCGTGGGATGGGAAGGACTCTTCGCAGCACGATCTGCGATATATGTAGGATACATTGACTGAGAGGATGGGGAGAGGAAGTAGGCAGCGCATGTGGCGTCGGAGAACAGGGTATGGGTGTGTCGCGAAGATTTCAATGTGAGCGTCTGGGAGCCGCTGGATGGATTACGCCTAAGGATGTCTAGGATATTGGCATCGGGTGGTGCGATGAACGTCCACGGGTTTTCCATGTCGACAGAGAGCAGCGTAACATGCATAGGTAGCCCTTCTGTCGGGGCGGAAGACATGACCGAATCCAGGTGCGACGCCCATGCTGAGTTGAAAGACGTCAGTACGTTACAGAAACGAGGCGAGATGGATGACTCACCGTGAGCTTCTGAGAATGATATCAAGCCAAGCTTTGACACCACTATGCGCCACTCGATATTTGCCCTTCTCGCAAATGCATAGACGAACGTCCACACTTGCGTGACCATGAATTCTTCCACATCATCGTCTGGTGTTAGCCACGCCTTCAAATCGTGTGCTTCCCCCTCCGCGTCGACACAGGCGGCAGTGATCCAACGCCCGCAGGTTGAAATTCGATACCCAACGTGCAGCAGCATATGCCGATGGGTAATGTCGAGCGAAGATGTACTCGACTCCAACGCGAACGATATACGGGGGATGACTGCAATGTTTCGGGGCTTTACAGTTGTGGAAGGCACTAGGGCGTACGCAGGCGCCTCCAGGTAGTCCGTGATAGGCGGCCCGTACGCAAACAACTTGCGGGACATCGCGCGGTTCACGGGTAGCAGGAGACGGTCATAGACGCTGCACACGAATGCATCGAATCCACCGAGACTTGAGGCAGGGTGAGTATGAGTCCCAAAGATGAGCGACTCAGGGACGAGGTGCACAAGGATATCACCCTGCGTATGCTGCTTGTAGAAGCGTCGCACTGCAGACAATATTTGACGAAGGGTCGTGGACGACGAGGAGATAATGTGGGATGGGGTAGCGATGTAGAAGACGAGACTTGTGTAAGGAGTAGTGATCTCCTGGACAAAACTGCAAATGGTTTTGCGAAGCGTGTCGAGTCTTGCGGGTGCGAGTCCTGGCTTTGTGAAAACGTTCGAACTGCCAGCGATATGAGATCCAAAATTCTTCGCCTGTCCATATAGTTAGCAAGGGAGAAGTAAATCGATGACGAAACGTAGAAGATGTACCGAATACGCAGCAGAAACCTTGGCAAGCCAGTTTTCGATCTCGGTTTCCCGGTCCTCATCCTTTTTGTCTTCAAAAAAAACAAATGCGACGACGTCCTTTGGTCCAGAGCGCGGTGATAAACCAAGTTTCTCCCAAAACCGGAGAGAAGTTGGAGAAAGCTGTATGACAGACTCGCCCTTGCTCATGGCCAGCAAAGGGCCCTCGAGCGGGCTTAAAGTCACCGCCGAGTCGTTCCCATACGACGCTGCGAATGATACAATCAATGCCTGCCATCGCTCCTCAGTGGTGGCACAAGAATACTTACAACTGCCGAACAGCATTTGCACGTCCACGTTGCCCTCTGGTGGCCTATTGCCAACCAAGTAGTTGATGTACCTTGCGTCTGCTTGCCACACCTGAGCGGGAAGAATCGGAGGCGTCGGAGAGAGCGACGCATTCGCTCTCCATGCTTCCTGCCATAGGGGGTTCTCGACTACCTCCTTCACAAGGATTTGTGCTGCCGCTTCCAGCGACTTAGACTTCTCAGAAGCGGCGCCGAGGATCGCAGCGGGAGAGACTGGGGTTGGCACCGACATTGGTAGTACGTTTCCGACCACTGAGCCCACCGCCATTCCTGGGGGACGCAGAGGCGTACACATAGGGAGTAGGTAAGAATGACAGAAGTGTGTCTTGAGCAGGCTTGGGCCCAAAGGCAGGTAGGATGGAGGTGGGGTTGACGGTCGAGGTGCCAACGGCATCTCCTCATCCTCGACCCAGGGTTCATCATCCGATTCTTCAGAATCTGGCCCAGGAGGGGACGAGGCGGTGCTCTGCCAACCTTCAGGCTCACGGTACGATTCCCAGACAGGCATCTTTCGGGATGCACGGGAGCCTTGGTCGAGGCTCTTTCGTTTCACCCCGATGAGTTTGCGAACGACACCTATCCTTGGGTCCGTGGCTGCGCCGTACTTTATCTTCCATCCGGGCAGTAAGGTCGGAGTAGCGCTTGGTAGCTCGACAACATCGTCAGGCGGTGGAGATGGCAGTGCGAACTTCCCAACAGTATACTTTCCGTCAGCTTCACGATGACTTGATGCGAATGGGATTGGATCGAAGATGCGTGGTCCCAGGGCGCCTGATCGCTGCGAATCAGAAAGATGCACGGATGGTGTGGTCGGAGCGGAGTGCGACGATGGTGTCTTTGTCGGTGACGGGGGAAGGAGGTCAGGTGGCAGTCCTGCACTGTCCAATGAACCTTGCGTATCAAGTGGGGCTCTAGGAGTGAAAGGATCTCCAAGAGTTGCACCCCATGGTGACGAATGGGCGAAATTAGCGGACGGAGGGCCAGGTCCGGACAAAGGACCATCTACGGTGACGAGTGGAGTGAGGGCTAAAAGCGGGGGTCCATTTATCGGCGTAATTCCTGTTGGGAAAGAAGTTGTAGATGGCATGGTCGGCGCAATGGGAACAGCACGTTGAGATGAAGGGGCATCGAAGAAATCGAAGTCGTCCTCAGTAAACACGCCGAAATCGTCATCCATGTCGTAGTTTTCGGCCGTGGTTCCAGTCGCACGACCGCCTCCAAGGGTTTCGAGCGGGATAGTGAAGTCCATATCACGATAGACGGTATCCATGTATCCGTTGGATTGACTCCACGAGTTGTCAAATCCACTGAACGGATCGAAAGCCATCGAAGACGGTTCTCCATCGCGCTCGGCCTGAGGGGGAGGCGCGGTATCTTGATTCTCCTGGGACATATCGGCACGATCTGGATTGGACTGTTCAGCCATGGGTGGCGGCTCCTCGTCGGCGGAAGGAAGATCGATTGGAGCGTCAGGTGGGGAGAAGAGGGAATCGCCTGAATGGTCGGACTCGACCGTAGGATGTGACTCTAGCTCTGAGGCTTCGGCATCCATTGCAACAGGCACGAGTTCTGGAGAAGGCGCAGATACCTCTTCGTTCCTCACAGGAACGGATTCCGCGGTAAACTGAGGCGGCGCCTGTGGCTCTTCCTTCGGTGGAGGGTTCGCGCTTGCGAGTTTTGCACGGGCAATGGCGATCTCCTGCTCTTGACGTTCTCTTTTGATTCTCTCCCTTTCGCGCTCACGTTCTTTGAGAACAGAATCGACATAACCACCGACTTCTCCCGCGACCTTTTTGATGTCGCGAGCGTAGGGCTTTTTTGCCAGAGAAAGCGTCCGGAACGCCCGAAGGGAATCACTAATGGGGGAGGACCGGAGAAGGCTAGGGCGTCGTACAACAGATGACCCTAGTTTATCTCGATCCATGAAGGCCAATGGCGCCTGGCTAGTAGAAGTCGTAGCACTGGACGGGCCATCTGCTATCGGAGAAGGCGCACCCATCGTGAGCATAGTTGGATTTGTCGCTGCGGGTGGAGGAGGGGAAGCCTGTAGTTGTGACGGCAATTCGGGGATGTATGGCAACGTTGAGCGCGCATGAGTCGAAGGAGAGCTGGAGTGGTACGATACGCAAAGCGTAGCTGGCCAGACGATAGGCATTCCCTTGTCCTCGCCTTGCTTGTTTTGGACGGCGAGCCAAGCGATGATGTAGCTAGGGCCATCTTGCTGCGAGGAAGTTGAACGCTTCCAATGACCAGCACCCAGGCCTATCAGAGCTTCCTCAAACTGTGTGGTCAGCGCAGCTGCGGGGCCGTTGTATGTGCTCAGATAGTATGCAGGGACCCCTTGTGGTAACAGAACCATCGGCATACCGGCCGGCAAGGGAAGTGAAGAGCGAAACGGGAGGTAGTATGTCGGTCGCATGATTGGATGAATGACAAGACGGACTGTGGAGGGAGTATCCACTGGAAAACAAAGGTGAACTTGCAAGGTGCAGGTTATCAATGGACGACTGCCTGTGTAGTTCTCCCAGCCTGAACCCCATTCGGAAGTCGTCGGAATGGGACCGAGAAGAAACCCGCTTTTGAGGCGGGTAACGCAACGACCACGGGGATGGACTTTGGAGGCCTTGGTCACGTCGTCGATTAGGCGGTCCCGGATAGCCTGGAGGAACAGGTTCAAGGGAAGTCGTAAAGGTACTCTGGGTAGCAGCGGCGTGAGCAAAGTATGGTGCGTAGAGACGGCGCGTTCCGAGCAGCGCCCACATGGAGTTGCTTGAGTCGAGCCAGAGGGGCAACACGGATAGATGGCAGCGGGCGTGAATGAAGAGGATTCTGTCACTGTGCAGCGGGTCAGCATCGCTCCGAATAGGATTCCATACGCGAGTCTAAGGCAAAATGGGTCGTAACTTCTTCCCAGACTGAAACAACACAACGCAAATAGTGCGGACACAAAAGTCGTATTACACGAGGATATGGATTACTCACAAGTCAGTGCTTCAAAGTCTAGTCTTGAAAGTGCAGCATATGCGTCGCATGTATGGGTGGTAGACCCAAGAGCGAACACATACAACACCGCGGTATCCTTCGAAATGTGGACAACAGGGAACAAAGAATCACTGAATCCCTTCTCCCCGTTCCGGAGCAAGACGGTCCTTCTGCCAAGCTCCAGCTGCTCAAGAGGGTCGGCTGTGGCAGGTCTGGATGCGAAGACGCGATAGGCGATGGATGGATGTTCCGGGAGAGGGACAACCGAGGCAAGAACGGACGAGGCCAGGGATATGGATGGTGGGTTCTGCGACAGTACGAAGGATCCAGTGTTGTCTTGTGGAGGTGGTTGAGTCTTGGTTGCCATGAGCTGTTTTGGTCATGGGAGAAGGAGTGCAAGTCGATAGCTCCGAGAGGGTGTACGGCAAAAACGGGTAGGCCGACGTTGCATGCGGAAATAGACGGCCTCGGATGCAAGTTTGGCGACGGTGAAGGTCTAGCACATCATGGGAGGAGACAAGTTGCGTAGCCCTGCGTAGGTGCGCTTTTCCGGGTCGCATGTCCGAGCTGAGCGGATATTCCCGGACGCACAATGACATTGACATTGCGCATATCCCTCTCCACCTCCATCCCCACAGCCTTTGCTTTCTTCAATCACACATTTTTGTTCTTTTTGTCCCGGGAACACTGTCTACCAGCGTTGGTGGTGGCTACGCCATTTTGAAGACATTATTGGCCGAAATGTCCAAAATTGGGTTAGCGATGCCAAATAAGGATTATTTCTGATCCACAAGGCTGTTGTTGGCTTCATCCTCTGCAGCATCCACCTCTCCTCCTCCCTCCACTCTTATCCCTCAAAATGCAGTCTCTCTCTCGTCCAGCTTCCACCTCGACCCGCCAGGCCAATTCCCCGAACCCAAAGCCTCAATACCAAGTCAATACCCAGACAAAAGTGTTCGACACAGCCCATGGGAGGCTTCTCTGTATCGCCGACATCCGTGGCCGACTTTCTGCGCTCAACGACCTTGCGCGAGAGGCAAATGCGTCCGCTATCATCCATACCGGTGATTTTGGCTTCTTTGGTCAGTATTTTGAACATGGCGACACCCCCTGAGACACTGACGCTGCGGCAGAGGCCTCCAGTCTCGACAGGATAAACGACCGCACCCTCCGCCACCTCACAATGTACTCGCCACTCATCCCCACCGCTCAACGGAATCACCTTCTCTCTCCTGAAAACCCACCTTCAGCGATTCGTTCCACGGTGACGATATCCCTCTTGTCCGAATTCCCCCTCCTCCTGTCCGGCCAGATCAAGCTCCAGGTGCCCGTCTACACTGTCTGGGGCGCGTGCGAGGACGTCATTGTCCTCGAGAAGTTCCGCGCCGGCCAGTACGACATCGAGAACCTCCACGTGCTCGACGAGGCGACGACGCGCTGCCTCGACATCGGCGGCGTCAGGTTGCGGCTTCTGGGCCTTGGCGGCGCGCTAGTCCCTCACAAAATGTTCGACAACGGAGACGGCAATGCGACGATCGCCGGCGGGCAGGGCACGATGTGGACGACGGCGCTGCAGATTGGTGAGCTCGTTGACACCGCACAGCGCGTGTTTGATCCCACCGAAACCCGTCTCCTCGTCACCCACGCCAGTCCCGGCCGGGAGGGCATCATGAGCCAGCTCGGGCTTGTCCTCAAGGCGGATCTTACGGTCTCGGCGGGCCTTCATTTCCGCTATGCGTCGTCATACAACGAGTTCAGCGTCCAGTCGGACTTCGAGGGGCTTCGGCACAAGGTCGTCGTCGGGAAGGAGGCGTTCGACAAGGTTTGGGAGAGCGTCAAGTCGCAGGTGGACGCGGTCATCGACGACCACCAACGTGTGCTGCTGGACAAGGCGCTTTCGGTCGTGGAGCGGATACCACCGCCGCCCAACCAGCCTGGCCCGACTGGACAGCCGCACGGCGAAGACCCAGCATGGAAGAACTGCTGGAACTGGAATCTCTGTGACGCGGCGTACGGCTGCCTCGTCCTCGACATCAAAGACGGCCGTGTCAGCGCGGAGCTGAAGAGCCAGGGTTTCAACTACGCATATCGCCGCACCGTTACGCCGTCGACGGTCGCTGCGACGCCCAGCTCTGCGACTTCGCAGCTGCCCACCCAGGGTCCGAACACAGGTGCTGCTGCGACGCCCAAGGGGACTGGCACCGGTGCTGCGGCAACGCCGATTGCAGCCGAGAAGTCGCTTCCACCGCACCTCACGGGCGCGAAGTCGAAACCGTCGACCCCACCTCCAGTCTCCGCAGGATCGGGCAGGGAAACACCAAAGCTCAACGGCAGCGGCGCACCAAATCAAGCGGCACTGGAC
>VJXU01001691.1:28770-53117 GCA_008694245.1 Ganoderma sp. BRIUMSc
GCGCAAGCAGCAGGAGCGTGCTGAGCGTGATGCTGCAGCGAAGGAGGGTGCGTCGTCGCCTGCGTCGGGGGCACGACCGGAGGTGGACCTGAACAGCCCGCCGTCAAAGTCTGGCAAGGCGACGCCTGAGGTTGGAAACCCGGCGGCAACGGGAGCGGAAGGGCGGACGGACGACGGCGTGATGTCGCCCGCGACGGAGAGCACTGGTGCGAGGACGCCGACGAGCAAGCGGCCTGCGCGGAACCCGTGGACGATCTTCATGCGCATGTCAAACCCCGCGAACGAGGCTGACGTCAGGGAGTTCTTCGGGGATGCTAAGGAGGGGGTAAGTACATGCTGCGTGCTCTGATCTGACCCGTCGTCGCTGACCTGAGATGTCTTAGATCACACGCATCAGCTACCCGGGGAACTTCGCGGGTCGAAACCAAAAGATGTGCTACATCGAGTTCGGTGACGAGGAGGGCATGCGGGCGGGTTTGGCGAAGGGCGGCCAGGTGAGGCCTATTTGCACGAACCATTTGCTGTCCGTCTAACCACAGCGTTCAGACCCTCAACGACTGCATCCCCGAGGTGAAGCAGGCAACAGACAAGGAGTCTCGCAACGCCGAGAACGCCGGGCACAGAGGAACTTTCCCCGGTCGGGGTCGTGGAGGGCGCGGTGGCTTCGCCGCCCGTGGGTTCGCGTCGGCGGGTCTCATGCGTGGAGGCGGACCTGGACGGCCGAACGGTGACGCTCCAGGGGCTCCCGAATCGTGAAAGTTGACCGGTGGTGTGAGGTGGTGCCTCGCGCAAAGTATGGCTTTCAACTTTGATTTGTCTTCGGTATGGGATTTCATCCTTGCCTCGTCGATTTGTCGCATGCATCATAATCCTCTTCGAACCTACGTAATGAACTAGTCGCACGTCTTCCCCGCGCTATCTTCTCTTTCTGCATCCCTCCATGATGTTCATGACACCCAGCTTCGCTCTCGCGCTTAGGTCCTGCCCTCCCTCGCCAGGCGGTGTGGAAGCACGTAGTTCTATTTACGACTTTATGATACTCTCTACTGCGATACATATGGTCGAGTAATCCTAGACCTTCGCATCCACAAATGTTCCTCTTGTCTTGACGATGGCCTGCCATTGATACCCATGTGTTTGCGTGTAACCTTTCAGCTCACGACTCATTTTGTATCCTAGCAAGCTTCCAGCTTCCAACTCCATGTAAACGTCGGTGTAAGACATATGTGGCATGTCTACAGGCTTTGGAGCAAGGTAATTGTCTCAGGATTATGCTGCCTGACATGCGATTGAGCTAGCTACTGGGCCTACAAATGATAACGGTGTCCGGATTATGAACCAATGTACTAGGGTATCTGATCAGAGGAGAACGATCTCCCGCTTCTCCTCTTCCAACATCCAACCTAATCCTCCAGAAGCGTCTTCCGGAGAATGGAAAAAGCCAACCCGACGATACGTACCCGTGCGATCGGGACAGCGCGAGACAATGAGCCCTGCCGCATACTGTGCTGTCCTGTTCCACTGGATGGGAATGGCCCAAATTTCCTGGACGTCCTCTGTAGCATCAGGGTACGCGCACCCGATGTGTCGGGGCTCCGTTGTGATCTTTGGGGAGGATTGCGTGGCGGGGGTTACCGTGGAGTCCGACGCAGTGTCTGAGGCCTTCAGGTATAAGTCGGGCATAGACGAGTCCGGGTTCCAGGTCGCCTCGACCAAGACGGCGCGCACAGTCAAGCTTCCTGACGCAACCTTACCGAAAGGGAGGAGCGACGTAGCAGCGGCAACCTCGCAACTGACGATCTCACATTCCTCTGTCTCCTCCGAGTCTGGGTCCAGGCGGTCGTCCACGGAGTACGCCATGACGCGGCCGTCGATCGCGGCCCAGGACCACGATGGCGCCCTGTACGTGTCTGGCCGTACGTAGCGCGTCTCAAAGGTCTTGTACCACAAGAGATCCTGGACAAGCGTCGCACGCCAGAGGCCCGCGAGGTACTCCGTCTCCCACGCGCGGGCGAAGACCTCTGCGATGGCCGCGAACGCAAGGAGCTTGTCCGCTGGGACTGTGACGGCGCGGTGCGTGTAGTCCCCGACGGTCTCGATCCACGACCAGCGCAACATCTTGCGGTCGTTCTGCGTCAGCGGCGCGCGGGAGGGCTCTGCGTCTAGGCGGAACAGAAGGTCGGGGAGGCGGTGCCCGACCATGGGCCCGCAGACGGCGTTGCCCACGTTGATGGTCGCAGTCTGGCACTGGTACTGCAGGGTGTGCGACGCGTAGACCAGCGCGCGCGGCGAGAGGAGGCGTTGCTGGAGACACCATGCGTCCTGGTGCACCGGCTCCGCGGAGCCGTCATACTGGCGCCATGCGGGAGAGAGAGACATGGTCCCGGCCTGGCCGTCTGGGCAGCGAAAGGGGAGGGAGACGTCTGGAGGGGTGGTGGGCAGGCGGTCCTGGAGAAAGCCCTGGCTGGCCTTGTTTGCGCTGGCGGAAATGATTGTGAAGTACGCGCTGCGGTGAATAGAGCGCATCTGTGAAAGCTCGCGGGCCATGTCCTCATCACAGTCGTGCAGGACACAGAGCGCGTCGACCCAGAGATAACGCACTCCGAAGTAGTGCGTGGTTTCGATCGCATCCTTGATTGTCTGCGGAATCATAGCCAAATCGATGCCGAGAAGATACGAATGGAGGTTGTCCGTGGTGGTGCGGTATGGCTGATCTTCTCCAGAAACATAGCTCAGAGTGACGTATGGTGCCTTGTCGCCGCCTCCTGGACGCAGTTTGGGCTTCGTGGGGTCTGAACAATCAATAACTCGTAAAGGGAGTGTCGCATTGTGAGGGGGAGCACAGCGAGTGTGACTTCGAATGCAGTTCGTGATGCAGTCGGAAGCTTTTGAGCGTGTAAGAGGCGCATTTACTTGCAGCACCCTTGGCCGGGCGACGAGAAGAGTCGCAGCTGGGTCTTCTGGTTCAGCATAGAACATCAGCATCAAGATTCTGAAACAGACAAAGGGAATTGACCAACCACGTTTGGCGTAGACATAGTACACGAAGTGCGGCGCATCGCCAACAACAAGCCGCAATGTGTGCACGCCCTTCGGCGTGATCCCATGTGCCCCAGAAGTGGCACGGAAGCCGACGGTGACAGAAATGGTATCTTGCAGCATGCTATCTGTCTTCACCGAGAGCAAGAGCTTACACCATTGACATCCCGTGTCCGCTGAGCCTCGGATTTGGGTCCATGTGGTCGTATATGAAAACCCGGCGTATGAGGACTGCCCGTCCCATGCCTGTTGAAAAGGTTCTGTTGCGAAAAGGCCAGTATTCCAGCAAAATTGGCAAACGAGTGACTGAGGAGAACTGAGAAGTAATGAACGCAAGGACACTGCTAACAAGTAACATGAATGGCGTACCTATGTACATCAATAGCGCTGGATGGCTCCTTCTCAGCGACCGGGACACCCGTGGGCAGCTCCGTCATGGACGATTCCGCTTGAGACGTCGAGGTGGGGCATGGCTGAGGTGCATGGTGTTGTCGCTTCGCCCGCTTGAATAACCCTCTTACATAGCGGCTAACAGGCCGGCAGAGAGGGGGAAAGCAGGTCATTGCACCTGAGCAAGCTGAGGAACGATTAGCAGGAATTGGCGGTGTCAAAGTCGTATTATATGTCCTGGCGCACGGAAGCCTCGCTTGTCAGGGCAACCCTCTCCTTTCACCGCTTCACAGGTGTTGCGCCGCATCATTAGAATGTGCCAAACGGAGGAAAAGGCAATACGTGAGACCGCGGGCGGCAGTCAAGGACAGAGAGGTGGCAAGCGAGCCAGTACTTGTGATCTCTTCCATACTGCCTCCTCAGCCGTCACGGCTGCGTGTGGCCCTCGGCACGGCGTTGAAGGAGCACAGTCTCTCACTTCGACCGTAAAGTACAGTGAGAATTAGATGTAACCAGACCACTTATGGACAGTTCTCGTGGACCGCATGGTGTGCAAGCACGCACCCCTCGAAGCAAGAGACTGCAACTCTAGCTACCGTATTCGCATTGCGGCACGTGGGCGCCGCATGTGGAGGGCTCCGGCGTCGCGAATGCTTCCTTTGAAGCGCGGTCCAAGGGTGCCCAAGGGTTTCTCGCGGGGGGCCACAAATTCACGAACAGAGGCAGATTCGCTCTTCGAGAATCGAAATGGATACATTGAGCAGGTGCGCCATCGAGGCCTTCCTGGGAGATAGATGTGTCAATGGCTCGGATGAGAGAGGATTTGGCGGTGATCAAACGTCAAATATCTGCGATGGGGAACAAGTATTGCAACAATTCATCTTATGCATGACGTAGGAATGTACTATACCAAGAATATTCGACATGGCAGAAGGTCACTGTAAATACCACTTTGGGGCAGAAGCCCTTGAGTTGTCTGACATGAACAGTTGTCAGCTGAATGCAAAGTCAGTGATGGGGGGGGGTCCGGCAAAAGGGAGACGGATGTCTCCTAGAAGACAACTAAAGTTCTTCTAAAGACCTCGGGGCGAACTTCGCACATAACCAGGTTCCCCGGAGCAGAATCTGGGAAACAAGGTTATCCACATCCGCGCGCGCAGCTCTCACCAGATGCATCAGGTTTGACACGGAGCTTGGAGAAGTTGTGGGGGAATCGGGAGTTGAGGTGTGGAGAACGTGCGCGGGAAGTGACTAATACAGGTGAAAGCAAAGATGCTGGGGAGGTATGTTCGGCTATCTTGGCCATGAATGTTTTACGCCTGGTTTTGAAGTTCCAGTGGCCTCTGCCGAAAAGCGGAGGCCCAGCAGCCGAAAAAGAGTAGTGAGCTGCATGGTATGAAGACAACTCACAATATGCCAATGGCCCATATCCTCTCCCCAGCCTCCAAAATACCAAGGTTCGCAAGACTTTGACATGTTGCCTTAACCGTCCGCGAAAGGCTAACATAGTGAGTGCATGGGGGGAATACCTTGAAAATACTTCCTGAAAGCGAGAATGGTAGGCACAAAGAACAAAGAACATGGATGTGTCATATACTGTAAGGGTGCCATTCAGGTTTAGGAGATGTCTAAAGCTTCGTCCGGAGCCGAAATCGCCTTGAAGAAGCCTGAGAGGTGCATAAGAACGAGGGAATACCGCGCATATAGTGGATGATGTCAAAAGCGAGATCAGAATAAACGTTGAGGTGGACTTTTGAGATGAGACCAGCGATGAGCTGGCTGCACGGAACGAAGAGCAACAAGACAAGAAGGCCTCCCCCTTGAACACGGACTGCGAGCTGGGTCACGCATTGGAACGAGTGGGACAGAGCGCTTATCGCGCGTCGCGTCGCGACTCGGGCGCTGCTGCGGCAGCAGTGACCGCGTTGACCCCAATCCTCCACCTCCTCGACCATCTTTAACGCATCTTACCACAAACGAGTCGCGCATACATGGCTGACCACCGTTCTCCACGCGTCAACAAAGCCCTCATGGCCAATTATCAGGGACAAACCGTCAGGCTCATCGCTAAACTGACCACTGTGCGTAGGCAAAGTTTTCTCAGGGAGGCAAGAGCTGACAGAGTAGAATCTAGTTCAAGGACGACGTGGCCATTATGCAAACGTCAGACGGGGGCGAAGTAGAAGTCAAACTGCTTCGGGTACGTGATCCCTACATGCTGCCGTCTCGCCGCTGCTCATCTTCTCTGGTCGCGATGTCTACAGGATTTCAGTCCCAGCAGTACATTTCTGGAGGTCATCGGGCAAGTCACGAATGAGAGGACAATAAAAATGGCAGGGTACTTGAATATGGGGGATGATGTCGGTAAGCTATGTCCTTCAACGACCTGCGGGACTTGTAATTGACCCAGCAACGTGTAGACATGAAGCTTGCAGATCAGGTCGTGCAGATATGGCACGACGCGAGGTTTACGAATGTATTTTGATCGGTTGCTGTCCAGTTGACAATTCGTTCGGTATGTTTATCCTTCCTATGTTCGTGGCCGCATGCTCACTCTGCACGGGGAGCAGGTCTACGTGCTTTGTTGTTATGTATCCATAGTTCTCTTGTATTCACACAACTGCCCTCCAAGCTATTCGAATTTTTGGTCATGCATGCAAAGGCAAGCCTTTGCTGTACATGCAGTCAGACCTCCTCTCGCCCCCCGATCTCCGATCTATTGTCATGTCGAAGGCATCCACGCAGCCAGGTTGAGACCATCTCGATTCATTCATACGCTCTGGACCTTATCTGATGAACCACTATGCTAGGTTTCAGCCTCTGGTCAGAGGGACAGAGTTGCATCGACCAAAGCGTATCTACAAGCCTCGAAACTCTTCTTCTACGGTCTTCCACTTCCACAAGCTTTGTCCAGGGTTCACGAGCTCGTTGTCGTTCTTAGTGAAGTCCAGTGCACCTACCGCACCAAAGATCCTGGATGGTCCCAAGTTAGTCTCGTACGTCCCTCTGCTTGGGTCGATCTCAGGGCTTACTTCACGTAATCGAAAACGGTCGGGCTCGGGTTCTTCTTCAAAGCTTCCTTCGCCTCTGCCAGGTCCTTGCAGACGATCTCACCCTTGGGGATGCCTTTGACACGAGACACGATCTCCCGGATCTGCTCAAAGTCGAGGATGTTCCCGCCGACGCGGAGCTGAGCGGGGACCGTCGCCGCCGTCGCGGGGTCCAGCGCGAGGACGGCGACCTGGGCAACCGAACGCCCGATGTCGGACTGGTGCGTGAACGTGTTCTTCGCGGTGCTCGGTCCAATGATGGTGTAGACGTTTGTCTTTGCGTTCCAATTGAACATGCGCCCGGGGCCGACCATCCCCATGAGGAAGCCGCCAGTATCGAGGCGGACGATCTTCACCTTTCCGTCCAAGATAGCGTGTGTCACGATAGCGAGCTCGCTCTTCTTGATGAATTCCACGTGCTCGTAGCCCGGGAAGAGGTTCTGCGCAACATCGCTGCGATGTCAAGTCATTAGTCGGTAACGTTCCTCCCGCAGAAACAATGATGGAGGAGCTTACTATCCGCCGAATTCGCTCGGGAAGTAGACCTTCACACCGTTGCGGACGAGGGCGTGGAGCAGGCCTGTCTTCAATTCGGGAGCGACCGAGCCGGAGAGGGTGTTGACGACGACATCGACGCCGGCGAGGAAGGTGTCGAAGGACCCGTCGAACGGGTGGAGTTCCGCTCCTAGGTTTGCAAGCTCCTGAGCCTTTGCCGAGGAGGCATCGCGTGTGGTGAGGCGGACAGTCGGGAAGGCCCAGCGGTACTCAGTCAAGAAGACCTTGCTGATGTAGTAACCTATGACGGGGAAACGAGGTGAGCCTGCCTTCGTCGTTCGTGCGGATATAGTGATGACAAGCCCATACCGAGATTTCCTGTTCCACCGAGGATGGCAACGGTGGCCTTGACGTTGCTCGTTGCAGTAGACATTGGGGATGGGGCAGATGATGTGTTTGAGGGGTGCGTTCTTGTCTACCATGGTGCCATATTATACGCGTACCGGCTCTCAATGTGGATCGCCCTCGTTTGCTGACACGGGACTCGCACGAATCTGCTGTGCCAACCCACTAACTCCCGAGTGTTGACGTTCGCTTTGCGAGTGGACAGAGGCTGAGGGCTAGCTTGAAGAACCCACGTCCCACACCGACTCCGACGGATGCGCGAACACCCTTGGTCGAGACTAGACGCATGCGCACCATGGCATGACGCAAGCATAACGAAGCACTTTTATGATCATTTGCGCGATCGCCGGAGCCAATGTTGTAGGTGTACTACGATGTCTCGCGACGTGATCGTCCGAGTCGTCTTTACGTGACCACTAAATGTTAAGTCCCTATAGCTGCCAGGATCTCCCGGTTGGGAAATTGATCAGTGCGACACGTTCCACCTCAGGGACGTTCAAACGGATGTCATTGACAGTGTCATGTCACACGTATCATGGTATCCCACTCCTATGGTCCCCTATGTCCGAGACTACATGACTAGAGACGGTGCGACATCTCGCCACGTTTCCGGGGTATTATATAAGGCTCTAGAGCTGTGCTTGTGTAGGATATCAAGTTGGACAGGTTCGCTTCGGTAGAGTTACAGTAATGGAGCAGAACTGGCCAGTGCTCTTTCACATCACGTTTCGCTCACCTTTCTGATGTGCATCTCTATTCCTACAGTAAATAGACCCACAGGTTCGCTTCGCCATACAGAACGCCCCTTGATCAGGCAATGCCCCTGCAAACCGGAGGACTCATCCTGCGGGGACGAACTCAACGACAGCAACAGTTCTTTTGATGGTTACACCTGCAAGTGACGGCTGGCCCATGGCGACAGCCAAGGCAGGCTCGCTAGCGCAGCTTCTTCTTCTAGTGAGCGCAGCTCCCAGTGTTCCGTTTCGGCGCACACCTACTAGTATGCTTCTTAATACCATACTGCGTGAATTGCTGACTTACCGTTGGCAACAGCGACAGCCCCAATATAAATGCGCAGTTCTTGAACCCACTCCTGCCCTTCTGCAGCGCTCGCTGTCACGGCATGCACCCCGAATGAAACCTCATTCATTTCTGTCAATCATGGGGTGAGATGGTTCACTGCGAGAGTCGGGGGAAAGAAGTTGAAAAGGAGGAATTCGCGCAAGTTACGTAGGCCATCCAAGTTCTATACATAGCCTTCGCGACGCTGCCGTAGAGGGGAACGCTACGTTGTGCTTACCTCTTGCGTATCCTTCCGGAGTCTCACCGGTGTTACGAGTACAGAATCTTAGACTGACATGTTACCCATGATGGATGTCTATGCGGTTAAGGCACTGGGGAACCGTATAAAAGCGCAACATGTCGTGCCAATGAGCTACTTGGATACGCTTTCTCTGGCGACGATTTTAGCTCGGGTACCAGCTGCCGGTACAGAGTCCTACAGACTATGTTCACATATTACAAGGACTCTCCGGACGACGTATTATACCTGAGCTGGTGAGTAAGCTTGCACTGCGGTCGAGGCTCCAGTAATGGTTATTTCGATAGCTTTGCACAGCATCTTTGCATATTCGCGGCTTTCAGTAAGTGATCGACTCCTAGTTCGAGCGGTCTGAGGGCTAACGATGTCCTTACGGACAGCAACACTACTCTACGAATACATTATAACTCTGGACAACGAAATCGAATTCTTCTGGGGGCGGAGGCTGAACGGAGGCTCACTCTTGTTTTTTCTGGGCCGCTACCTTCCCTTGTTGATAAGGACAATGGGAATTAGCAGCTATATCGTGATCATGAACGAGTCGGTACGTCTTCCGCATCCACCATATTCTATATGGCGACTGAAAACATTCTTTACAGAGGTAATCGTAAACTCGGCACCTGCACAGCCGGATAGATGAATAATGGTGTCGGTTAGTTGTTACAGGTTCGCCGTGGCCTTCCAGGCCATGGATTCGTTACAGTACCTTCAATGCGCAGGTACGTCATAACTCGATATGCGTTGTTGGACGAGAAATTCAGTGGTTCCACATACAGCCTTCGCGGGTGCGCGTACTTGGGTTTTCAGTCGCCGGAACCGGGCCTTGACAGCCTTCGTCACCGTCCTCAGCCTGATCCCTGTTGGTTTGGAATATGTAAGCACAATAAAGCCCCTTTCTCATTGGCTAACACACAATGGAAGTCCAAGATATCCTCAATCGAAGTTAGAGCTAACCCCTCCTTCGGGTGTGCCATCGGCCTGGGCTCTGCAACGAGTTCCGGTGATGAAAGGTAAAGGCTCTTTAGACAGAATATCCCTTCATAGTCCGTCATTCGCTATAACATACCCGTGTTCTTTTTGTAGATGTAAGCGTCCAATTGGCAACCTGTTCGTCGTCGCCCTCACAAAGTTGCCGCTTGATTTGTTGCACCATCTTCGGCAAGTGTTCATTGCCTCTAGGGTTTGCCTCATAACATCCGATGTCATCGTCCTCGTGGTAACCTGGTTTGCAACATACCAAAAGGGGGTGCTGCAGCGTACTTCCCAATGGGAGTACACTTCGTTCTTGGAAACTCTCTTCCGCGATGGTGAGTAGCCACACTGCACTGTACCTGTTAAACCATTCTCATGCGAGCGACAGGAATTATCCACTTCTGGTATCGATATCAATGCCTTGGTTACCAATGGAGGCACTGACAACAGGCCTTTGGGCACTGGCAGTGCTCTCCTGGTGCTCAACGTACTGGACTTAGTCTTTTCACTCCCCACGGTATGGCTCTCATGTTCGAGCAGCGTGATGGTGTCCTCTAAGTTCGATGCAATTATGTCGCAGATCAGGAATCCGGACCTCAACCCCTCACTCATTGTGGTGGTGTTCACCGGGCCGTGCGTCGATGATCACATTCTGTCGTTTCTTACCAGCTAATTCATCAGGTTCGCTGTCACAGCGCGGCTACAATACTTATCAATCGCTTCCTCATCCACGTCCAGCAGGTCAGAAAGTCTATGATTCAAGGTTTCATTCCTTCGGACTCGGAGGGCATATCCATGCAGTCCAGCGACGCTTCGCTTGAGCTCCGGTTCGTCAGGACGTTCCCACAAGACCAACAGACCACCATGATCCCTGATCCACGCGACGACCTTGGGCAATTCATGGATAGCACAATGTCTGAGACCACATCGGGGCGCATGTATGACACGATGGTATAGTCGTGTAAATCTAGTATCGACTCTATAACTAGGACATCGGACGTATAGGTATAGATAGACCGGTCGAACGTTTTTGGGGTAGAGGGCGAGTGAAGAAAAAAGGGGGCATATGATATGTAGAAACAATTCATAGATGCCATTCATGGCGTTTCTAGGTTCCCATTATCGTGTATGCAGACTTAGTCGGCGTGCTCCAAGTCCAACTTCGGCCCAGAAACCTCGGGCAACTCGGGGAGGGTGGTAACTTCGGACTCGTTTCCTCCGAGGGGCTCATCTGCGACCTTGAGCTGTTGCAAAACTTGCTCGCGGCGAAGCCACTTGTCCTCAGGGACGAAGTACCAGCTCATGACACCGAAAATCGTGACAACGCCAAGGATCACGGGTGCCTGAACGAAGATGAGCATATTGAGAGCAAGGTTTCAGGCACATTACTCACAAAGTTGAATGTCTCTGCAGTTGTGGGGAAGAAGAACGGAGACACCTGGACCTGGTGAACAATATCATCAGTTCCGAACGCTGGTCAGGCGGGGTTGGCACCTCTTACCGCAAAGACAATGGCATTGAACACGACAGTGGAAATATAGAATGGTATCCTCCAACGACCAAGGTAGAAGTGGGAGCTCTTGAAATCGTTGGGGGTCATGGTAAGCCGAAGCAATGCGATCAGGCCGTAAGCCGCTGTGGTTGGGATACCTCCAGCGGAGATCAACGACGTGAAGGCGACCTGGCTGGGAAGGATGGTGCACAACAACACAGCACCGAAGGCGAACATGACGGTCACGGCGTTGCGTGGCTGCTTCGCCTCGTCAACCTTGCCGATCCAACCCGACAAGGGCAGTACGCCGTCCCGAGCAACCGCAAAGATGAGGCGAGAAGCGGCGACAATAGCCACGCTAGTGCTCTACAGAACAAATGATTACGACACTAGTGGTAATATCGTCAACGATGATACACACCAGAATTAGGCCAAGAGTTGCAATGGCAGTCATCACGATGCTGCCACCCTTGCCAAGTGCGAGCGCATATATCTGGACGAAGGGCTGAGGAGCCTCCAGGGCGAACAAGGTGTCAAGGTCGGGGGTGCAAAACAAGAAGAGGATGGTGGTTGCGAAGCCCAAAACGCCAGTAGCCACCACACTGGAAATAATGCCTTTTCCCGCGACGACGCTAACGGAAAGGTCCGGGTTCATCATCCTATTAGACTCTCATGCATTACGAAACCTACCTGGCATTCTTAGTCTCCTCAGCAATATGGCCAGATGCGTCGAAGCCGATCATAGTGCCTGCGGTGAACAAGCTGTGAACGAACTCAGGAATGGTCAAATTCGCTCAGGGACGGCAGACTCACAAAGAAAGGATCCAGTTCCATCCGGCAGGCGCCCCAGTGCCGTTGTCTACATGGTCGTCAGTATTGATTCTCCAACGGATCCCCCAACAGACACTCACAGGTCATGGTGAACACCTCCTTCGCAGAACGGAATCCGTAGGTCTTTGAGACACCAATGGGCAACCAGATAACGCAAAGCAGGAAGTCCACGGCGTAAAGAGCGACGGAGAACTTGAACACCGCCGAGTACAATCTCGGTGGAAGGTAGTTGATCGCGATGGACAGAAGCAGAACACCCTCCGAGATAGCCCAGATGAGAGCACGCCATTTGACGTTATCGTTGCTGATTCCTCCAGGGAAGTCAATCTCCCAAACCGCCAACTGCGAGACGATGTAGTTTGCCGTAGTCTGCATAAACGTTAGCAATGAGTCTCGCTGTACGGTTACGGGACTTGACATACCTGACAGTTGCCTGCAGCGAAGGTCATCCATGCAGTGGTCGACCACCAGGCGACAATGAAGCCGAAGAACCTAGCATACTTGGGGCCCGCGCTCTCAGCCGACCAGATGTAAATCGAGCCGCTCAGCGGAAGGGCGGAGCAGATTTCCGCAAGAACCGCCGCGGTGATAAACATAAAGATCATCGAAATGATGTAGGAAGACCTGCATTGTGTTATTAAATTGGCTTCGTGTACCCTCGGTCCATAGACACGCACCATATCGCAGCGGGACCGCCGGCGAGCAAGCCAAGGAAGAAGCCGGATCTATCAACCGCCCGTGAGGATGCTTGCTCGTTATCGTGCTATAGCGAGGTTTATCTACCGAACGCCGCCAATGAAGTTCATGGCAACGAAGCTAGCTGCAAAGCTCTCGACGAAATGCCAACTTCTGTGCAGAGACTACGCAGAAGGAACGGTCAGCGATGCAGTCGAAAAGTTGCACGTCCACTCGTACCTGCTTGTACCCAAGCTTGCGCTAAAGAGCATAAAAAACCAAACACGGTCAGTACTTCTGCCAGGGCCCCTCAGTGAACCCGAGGGGCAAGAAAACACGACACTGGGGGCTTCCCTACGCAGGTCTGAGCGCTGATCAGGTTCGAACGGTGTAATCTCAATCCTTCCTGTCCGTTTACTGCTCTTGCACCGATAGCCATCCGTGGCGTATCAGCAGACCGACGAGCAGCAAACTTGCAGGCAAGGATACCCGTAGCCGCACCAGTTCACAATTAGAAGACGACGTTACCGAAGGTAAGTCTCTGGATCATAGCCCATTCCTGCATAGTTTGGTCCCTCGAATGTCTCCGCTCCTAGGTAATCACCAGCTTGATCTCGTCTTCGTCGAGGGCATTGGCCGAGTCACGTTCGGCGTCGGTCGCTTGCGGCGGCGGAAGATCAGTAGCCTCGTTGTATGTCGTCATCGTGGGTATGTCGGCGGAAAATGGCTGAAAGGAGGGCTGAGGGCCGGGAAGCAGGGTCGAGGATCCGAGGCGAAGCAAAGGAAGCAGAGAGCGTGAGTTTAATATAAATACACCGCGCATCTCCCCATTCCCACGCGTGCAATTTGCCATCGATACAGTGCTTGTTTACAACAGGTATAACGTCCAATGCAAACACCTCCTCTCTCCCATTCCGCATTTATTGCACGTTGAGCCGCTAGGATTGAAATCAGAATCCACTCCAGAGTGGTCGAACATGAGGGGGAACACATACGGGCTTGAGCGCCTTGATGAGCAACCACTCCTCGTTCGACACATCCGCCTTGAACGAAGCCTGCAGTCCGATTAGCTCCGAGCCAACACTCACGTCGAGTCATACCAAGACTCGCCTTAAGCACGTCAATACTCTGTCGCGTGATGTGGGAGTAGATCTCGTCTTTCTCGTCGAAGTGACGCCCAAACATCTTGGCAGACTGGTACACGGCGTGCTCGATCTTCACAGCGACACCACCACCAGCTTGCGACTTCTTGACAATCTGGGTCCCTTGTCAGCAAACTAGTACGACAGAGAAACTTCGTTAATACCCACCTCGAAGGATTTGTGGTTGATTTCCAGCGAGGTACTATCCAACGACGTCAGCATAACATACGTGAGAGGGAGGAGAAAAGCGCTAACATCTTGCCCAAATCGATAATTTCCTTCTTCTGGGTCTCGGGATCGATCTTGACGACACAAAGCGGCGTGCCAACACGAAGAGTACCATCCAAGATATCGACACCAAGGATGATAGGGTCACGCTTCGCGAAGGCGGCAATGGTCTTGAGACGACAAGGCCAGACCGCCTGCGGTGCGGCGTCCTTCCTCTTAGCCTCCATGATCTCGTTGTTGTACGCCGTAAACGCATCGAACAAGTGGTAGATGATGTCCGCTGCACATCTGTCAACACCCTGGCACAACGGTCACTCGCAAGGCAACCGCACCTTTGAACAGACGGATGCCCATCTCCTCGGCTAGCCGCTCCGCGTCCTTGTCAACCGTGACGTCGAAACAGAGGATACATGCCAGTTCCTTCGCCTTCTCCAACATCGTCGCCGCGCGCATGACGTCCTTCTTGTGCACGGGGCCAATGTTGATGCCCGATACAGGGATCTTGCTCGACTTCAGGAAGTCGAGGAGCGCCTCGAGCGAACCAAGGGTGGATGCCTGCACGCAGACACCGCGGCCCGACTTGTCGATCGAGTTGAGCAGTGTCGTGAGGTCGGCCATGACCTCGTCCATGAGATCGTCCTCGTCGTCATCAGGGCCGCAGACCAGCAGACGCGATCCAGCAATGGCCTTCTCCAGGTCAGGGGCAACAATCTTGACACCCAGAGCGGCCTTGACCTCCTTGTGATGGACATAGGCGGACTAGATCATACAATGAACACTTGAGCGGGGTTCAAACATATGCGATAACAACGACATACCTTGATACGAAGCTCGCGCAAAGGCTGAGGCGTGAGCAGCGCACGGATTTGAGTGACGATAGGACCGTTGAGACCACAGACTACAATCTTCTCGCCCTCGTGCAAGATACCGTTGGACAGGACGACATCGATTGTCGTTCCAAGACCCTCGATTACCTTGACTTCCAGAACCGTACATTCGAGTTCGGACAGGTACATTAGCCTGTCGCTCATACGCTGTTGCGTCAGATTCACGAGGAGCATGATCATGTCGGGCACGCCCTCTCCGGTCACCGCCGACGTCGGGACAATGGAGACGTTCCTGGCGAAGCTCTTGTTCTCATAGTAGAGGACGGCGTTCAGACCCTGTTCCGCGAACGCGGTGATGATCTTCTTCGTCATGTCCTCGAACTGGCGCTGCACGGAGCGCGACTGCTTCTCGAGCGAGCTGCGGAAGTCGTTGTCAGGGATAGGCTCCCAGCCGTATATACGGTCTATCTTGTTCAGCGCGACGATGAACGGTGACTTGCGTTCCCTCAAAAGCCGAAGCGATTCAAGAGTCTGGGGCTCGAGACCGTGCTGATGGACAGTAGATCGATCAACAAATGCCCCCATGTTCACGGAGGCCCAAAAAGCAACTCACCATGATATCGACGACCAGGATGGCAATATTACAAAGGGATGATCCACGAGAACGCAAATTGGTAAACGACTCGTGTCCTGGGGTATCGATCACGAGCAGACCGGGAATCTTGTACTCCTGCTGGCCATCCCGGTTCATCACAGCTGTCTTTGTCTTAATCGCCTCTACGGGGAAGTAAGTCGCACCGATCTGCTGCGTAATACCTCCGGCTTCACCCTCCTGGACGTTCGTTTGACGGATCTATACCAACGGGCGATCAAGTCTCATCCAGCGCATACATTGCACCAAAACCCACCTTGTCCAACAACTTCGTCTTACCGGTATCGACATGTCCAAGGATACAGCAAATGGGACTGCGAAGGTTGTCCTTGCTTCGTGCAGCAAGAGCGTCCTCGTGAGCTTTCTGCCTCCTCGCAGCCGCCTCGGCCTTCCGTTGAGCAGCCTGGCGCTGCGCGGCGGTCATGCCATCGTCCGAACTCTCGTCTGAGCTATCCTCGTCCGAAGAGTCGTCATCCGAAGAGTCGTCCGAAGAGTCGTCAGAGTCTTCCTCGGACTCGGACTCCTCCTTCTTTGCGGGAGCTGCCTTCGCGGGAGCAGCGGCTGCCTTGATTGCAGGAGCGGGAGCCTTCGACGGCTCCGCCTTCTCCGCCTTGGCGGCAGCCTTCGCAGGTGCGGCTTTGGCAGTACCGTTGCCTGCGGCTGTCTTCTGTGTAGGCTTCGCTTTCGGTGCCTCCTCATCCTCGCTGCTCTGATCCCAGGAGTCCTTTACGCCATCGGCCTTCTTGTCCTCGTCGTCACTGCTAGCCTCCCAGTCATCCTTGACGTCCTCATCCTTGTCCGCCTCCTCTGCCGGAGGCTCGGGAGTAGCAGGAGCAGCAGGAGCGGGTTTGGGGGCGGCAGGCTGCTCTTCGCGGACAGGAGAAGCATCGCGAGTGCCAGGAACGCTGCTGCCTGCGGCGCTGGCAGGACCCTTCTTCTTCTTGCGGTTGTCGTAGACGACGCGCTTGGGTTTTTCCGCTGCAGCGCCGCCCTGCTGCAAGCCCTCGATTTGCACGCCTGACGCGAGAAGGGCCTGCCTGCGTAGCTCCGCCGCACGTTGCTCCTCCTTCTGCTTCTTTGTGAGAAGGCGGCCCTCTTTCTTCGCAAGCTCGCGCTTGGCCTGCCAGCGAATGGAACATACATGAGGACATGAATGGCAATAAAGGATGTTTGATAATAAGAACGTACCTTCTCTTTCTCCTTCTTCCTCTGCTTCTCCTCCTCCTTCCTCCGCTCCTCCTCCTCCGCTCTCCTCTCCTCCTCTTCGATCCTCTTGCGCTCCTCCTCTTCTCTCCGCCGTGCCTCTTCTTCCAGCCGCTTTTTCTCCTCCATCATCGCCTTGAGCGCGCTGATACCAGCCCCGCCCTTCTTCTTGGCAGCGGCTGGAGCGGGCGCAGGCTCCTCCTCTTTCTTCGCCTTCTTCTTTTTCTTTTTCTTCTTGTCACCTCCACCGCCTGCACCTTCGTCTTCGTCATCTTCAGCGTCCGCGGCGGGAGCTTCAGGAGCGGGTGCCGGTGCTGCCGCCTCCTCGCCGCCCTCAGTAGCAGCAGCCTTTTTCGCCGCTGCTTGGGCCTTCTTCTTGGCCTAGTTGTGTATCCATGAAGACTCCGCGATTCCATCAGAGTGATACTGCAGACGCACCTTTTCTCGTTCCTTCTTCAGCTTCTCCTTCTCCTTCTTGGACAAGAGTTTTGGTGCACCATCATCTGCAGCCTCTTCATCCTCGTCCTTATCCGCAGGGGGTGCAGGCGATGGTGAGGCCTTCTCCGGTGCTGCCGGAGCCTCGCCTTCATACCATGGGCAATCAGCTCATTCTGTCCGCGAATAAACTGCTGAGATATTGCGCACCAGGCTTTTCCTCTTCTTCCTCCTCGTCATCATGAGCTGCCTTTCCCTTCTTCTTCCCCTTCTTCCCTTTCTTGTCCTTCTTCACAGGACCCCACTCCTCGTCTGCGAGCTCCTCGGCAGTCATCTGTACGCCCGACTTGGGAGCGCTGATGTCTCCCTTCGCCGCCGCAGCTTCCGTATCCGAGCCCTCCCCCGGCGGAGGGCCATCTTCAAACGTGACATCGTTCCCGCCCCGCTTATCCTTCTTCTTCTCCTTCTTGCCCTTCTTGTTCGAGGCCTTGATGGCAGACTATCGACCCGAGGGAATTTTCTAAGCCGCTGTTGGGCCCGAATAATTAGAAAATGTTGTAACGTACCATCAATCCACCGAAATCCTCATCACCATCCTCGTCCATGGGAGGCTCTTCCAAACCGAGGGCAGCGAAGGCGGAAATGCCGCTCGCCTTGCCTTTACCCTTGGGCTTGAAGTCGCCATCTGATGCCTCGCCGGCATCTACGGGAGCGTCGGCATTGTTTCCTGCTACAGAGGTCCCAGCATTCTCCCTAGATGCGAGCGTAGATGTGAGCAGGAATTGATTGGAGTGAGGCAGGTGGCTGCGAACCAGAAGTCGTCGTCGTCCTGCTTCTTTCCCTTCTTGCCCTTGTTTTTCGGAGGCATCGCGAGATACGGTGACTGCTGAGATACTTTTGCTGTGATTTTCGAGCAAGGGAGCTCGAGGATTCCACAGGGAAGGAAGTAGGGGAAGGGAAGGAACCTTGACTGGGATTTTGTCAGAGTGCCGCAGCGGCAGAGGCCCGGAGCCGGCACAGGTGTTATGGGCGCTTCAGCCACTAGACTGCAGCGCGGCTCTCAAAATGTAAGTCTCTGCTTAACCACACCGATCGATGAGTGCCTGTCCTCTAGGCCTTGCGGGGCCTCCTACTCAGCTTTGTATTCCCAGTCCAACGTTTGCGATCTTCGCGCGTCATTATTTAAGGTTAGACGCTTCACTCTTAGTAGAATACTCATTTTGCTCCCGGCCAGACTCCTCCGCCGACAGCAAAGTGTATAAGCACATTTCCACCTACAGATACGTCATTTACTAACTACGCCGGATGATTTTCATTCCCCATTGGATATTTCGCATGGTCAACCCGGTGGTTGCGACGGGAAGATTCCATTTCAGCCCATTTCACCTTCACCATGTCCGAGTCGTTAATCTTCGCGAATCCACGCCTCAGTGTGTAATAGGCGTATGGCGGACCATTCTTCTAGACCATGTCGCCAAGTACGATAAGGGTCGTGTATGTTTGACTCCTGGTGCGGTTTCCCTCCAGATCGGCTTCGACTTTGATATTGACGACACCTCTTCCGGCTCGCCGACTTGCAGGTTCCCATGGCCATATATGTGCCCAGATTGCCTGCATCTATACGACCCTTGGGTAAGCCGACTGATCACTGGATCTCAGACTCCATGACGACCTTGCCTCTCCAGGCCCAAAGTCCTCCCGGCCGGCAAAGAGACGTCGGTCTCGATCTAGTCTGGCCCTGTCGGCTGGCCTCGATGAATCCACCATTCGCTTCGCGATAACCAGGCGACGATGCGACAACAGCTACCGGACGATCCAGAACCCCCACTGTACGTACAGATACGACTCTGAGCAGCTCTGCACGTCTCGACTATATTGACGTCCAAAGGACGTTGTCGAAATGACACTCGGGCCCCGGGCAGCGACTGTCACTCCCTGGGGTGTCAAAACAGTTCGGATGTTTATCTGTGGTACTTTAAACGTCTTAGTCCGACATTACGTTCTCATTGAAAATGTTGAGCCCGTGTGGGTGCTTGTACAGTATCAATGTTTTGACCCGAGGGACACAAGTGGTCCACTGGCAACTTGATGTCCGCTTCCAAGAATGCATGTTTTTGCTTTCAGAAAATACGTCTAGTAGGGAGTAGCGATATCATGAAGCGACGAAGCAGGCCTGGATGGGCTTGACGAAATAAATCCCTGGACTCGTCAGTTCAACCGGTCGGCATCAGGGCGTCGGTGGCGGGAGAGCTAGAGCTAGACGCCCGTTCGGTACCGCCAGCGCTTGCTGGTTGCGCCACGGCCCACAAGCGACCCCGGCGCCGATCCTTGTTGAAGCTTCCCCTCGGCTTCCTCTGTCGCTCACGACGACCATCGGGTGCCTCTGAGACCACTGGCCCTTGCACACGCCATGGGCCTGCTGACCATCATCCGAAAGAACAGGCAGAAGGAGAAGGAAATGCGTATCCTATTCCTGTAGGCCCAGCCCCCAAGGTAGTCAAGCCTATGCATCCATTGACGCCGATCGCGATGGTTATGGTTAGCGGTCTAGACAACGCAGGGAAGACGACCATCCTCAAGAAGCTCAATGGCGAGGACATCATGGGCATCAGCCCTACGCTCGGCTTCAACATCAAGACCTTCGTCCACGGCAAGTAAGCGACGGACGTAATTTGCTGCCACAGCGCAGCCCCGTGTCTGACAAACTTTCCCCGTTTCCCACAGATATACCCTCAACATCTGTCCGCCCTCCATTTTTTTCTGCCTCATGTCCGACAAAGATTTACCTGATGCGCCTCGTCATTAGGGGACGTCGGTGGCCAACGCACTCTCCGGCCTTATTGGCGGAACTATTTCGAGCAGACAGACGCGCTGGTCTGGGTCGTCGACTCTGGAGACCGCATGCGCATGCAAGACTGCAAGGAGGAGCTTCACAGCTTGCTACAAGAGGATGTACGCCGCACTCCATCTTCGGATCCTACACGTCGCATTTCCTCATGTCAGATCTCCAGCGGTTAGCCGGAGCCTCCCTCCTCGTGTTCGCCAACAAGCAGGATATCCAGGGGTCTATGTCAAGCCTCGAGATCCGCGATGTTCGTACCGCTTTGTTCGCACCCCTGTGCCCTATCGCTCACATGTACCAGGCTCTCGACCTCCAGTCGATCCACACGCATCAATGGCGGATCCTGCCGTGTAGCGCGATGACAGGACAGAACCTCGTCGAAGGGCTCGACTGGGTCGTAGGAGAAGTTGCCAGCCGGTTGTATTACTCGTCGACAGAGGCAGCGACGGGAAACTGGAAATCGGACGAAGCCCCACGGTCCGCTCAAGCGGTAGTTGTACAATAGTTCATCGAGTCGTGAGTACTTATATAGCGTTACAGCCCGTAGCAAAAAATACAAAGTCATGAATGCGGGTAACGGCAAGCAGACGGTAACCATGACCGAGGGAAAATCCACCCCCTGCGGGGTGATCGTTTCGAGACCTCTCTATCCTGTTCATTAATTCAGTCGTTCGACAATCCTCAGCCTCTCGCCAGGGGAAATCGCTTTCACATGCTCGACCCCTCCATGCAACACGCCCACGCGCATCATAGAAAGCAGCTGCCGGGAAGCCGATAAGTTGCACGCACACCAAGGAAGATGAGCAAGACGTACGTTATGCGCGGCATTGCTGTGTTCGTACACGCCCCCGCAGAACGCAGCCGTCGCGTCTTTTCCCCGCTGTCCGACGAGCAGCGCCCTGCCTCCGGGATGCTCGTCCAAAAACCCGCCAACGTCATGGATGAAGCCCGACACAATCACGAGCATGCGCTCTTCCGACTCCTTCTTGACTTCGCGTCCCACGCCACGCCGAGTCCGAGTCCAAGTCGAAGGCCAGAGCCCGTCCATTCATCGACAGCCCGTCCGTGCCACAGCCGTCACCCGTCACTCGTCAGCTCTGATATAAGGACGCCGATCTGAGACCGGGGGCGGGCACTCACACTTGTCCCAGCTCACGACAGGCAGGTCGTCCACTTGGGCCGGCCAGCGAATGACGTCCTGCTCCTTCTTGAGCTTCTTGAGCTGCATCGCGAGCGCGCCCTTGCGGATCTCGTTCTCTGGAAACACGCGCAAGTGCGACGCCAGGCCGAGCGTGCCGCATACCGCGATGAACCACTTGGTCGGGTCGAACTGGTACCACTTTATCGCGTTCCGGTAGTCCATCGGAAACTGGTGGTGGAAGTTGTGATACCCCTCGCCCATCGTGAGGAGCGCTGGGTGATGCGGTGCGTGTGTGCGTGCATCCACGGGTTATGTCGTATCACGTATCACAAAGGGCAGGCAAAGAGCAAGGGGGGAAGGGAGGAAAAACACAATGGTCAACATCGTGCCAAAACCACAACCGGTGAGCCGTTCGCCAATACAACACACTCACCTGACAAGAAGTGGTCCCGCGCCGTTTTTCGATCGTCGAAGGGGCTCTCCCCCAAATAATGCGCAATAGAGTTGATGCAGAAGGTCGACTGCGGGGACGCATCGAGAACAAAGTGAGTGCGAGACCGTCAGCGTTTCAACGTTTTAGCGCGCTGAACGACCGTTCGCTTACATGGTGGACGAACGTGATACGCCACATGCCGGCGTAAAACCAGCCTCCCCACCAGTCGCCCCACCCGAGCCCTGCGACGACCGCGGGGAGTGCGTAGCCCACTACCAGGATGATCGCGAAATACCATCGGTGCTGCCACTGCACAACCGTGTCTTTTTTGAGGTCGCTGATGTCCGCCGGTCCGGGCCTCACCGTCGGCTTGACGAGCATCCAGCCTATGTGTGTGTACAGCAGACCGCGGCTGGCGTCGTATGGGTCGAGGGGCGTGTCCGTATAGCGGTGGTGTGACCGGTGACCTCGGGCCCACCAGTAAACGGAGCCTTGGACAGCGCTGGCACCCATGAGGCAAAGGAGGTATTGCAGCGGTCGGCTAGCGTTGTACGACCGGTGGGACCATAGTCGATGGTATCCTAAGACCCCGTACGTCTTCAATTTTGTCCCATCAACAGACGACGGTACACTCACCCGCGGTAATACCTGTGGGTCGTCGGCTCTAGCGCTCCGTGTGCGAGGCGGCAAGGAAGTGCACTTACCAAGCATGGAAATCACGTAGTACGTGACAGACCATATCAGGGTCTCCAAACGCAATCGCGTTGTATATGCGCCATACACTCCGACCGCGGGGGTGACGGTGAGGATGGCGAGGTTGAACCACCGGACCCGACCGAGCAAATCGCGGACGTCTCGAGCAGAAACCATGCCGTCAGCTACAATAGAGGCCGACCCTGACGTGAAGTCGTGATAGTGTCGTGATGTCGAGAAGAGCAGCGGAGGAGAGGCGCGCCACAGCCTGAGCCCGGGTTGGCAGGTCGGGGAAGAACAAACCCTTGGAGGCCCGTGGTCGAGTACAGGGGCACACCCCAGAGAAGATATAGTCCCGGCACTCTCCAGGCCAGCTGCTGATGAAATAAGTAGCACGGACCTTCTGCAGCTTCTGCCCCCAGGCAGGGCCGCCAGGGCACGTTCCGGATTTCCTGCCTGCGCCGGGGTGCCGCGAGAGCGGCCGTGCGCGATCTCGATACGATAAAGGGACGATTCGGCTCATAAGACGCACCGCGAGCACTCGCCACGCACGGGGCGACGGGGCACAAGGCATTCATTGAGCGGGCGCATCAAGTCGCAGCCGAGCTCTAAAAGCTAGAGAATGATCACCTGGCGCAGTTTTTGGGAAAGATTCACACCATCGTTTGCGTAAAAGAGGCAGGGTCGGGGCGCTGGAACGGGGGGAGACCAGAACGAGACTCGGCGCTGGCGTATGCGGAGCTCTCGGCCTTCGTTCCGGCGAGTTGGCGCACTGGGGATGGCATGGCAGCGGGGGCAAGAACGTCCGAGAGCGAGCGAACCTGGGGGAGCCTGAGAGTGCGCGCATCGAAATCGGAAGCCTCGTGTGAACGAGTCTAGGTGCGCGAGGAGGCTTCTGACAGAACGGGATTGTGTATGCGAGACTCCCGAGCGATTGAAATTAAGCAGACATACTTTCGATGGGAGCCCCAGGTGTATGCACGCTGCAGGATGGCAGAAGTCGAAGGCAGCGAAGCATGCTCTATGCAACGTCGGGTAGGCTATCGAGGAACGAACTTGAAGGAGGTCGGAAGATGCGGGGTTTCCTTGGAACGAGGCTACTGGGCATCCGGACGAGAAAAATCCCAAACATCCAGGGGATCGAGAGTCCAGAATGTGTGAGTTGCGTCATGCGTAGCCTGGCGAGGTGATAGCCGGGAGAAGAGTTGGGCGACCACAAGCGTCGTGGGCGAGCCCTTGATATACCCCCACGTGACCTCCCGGGTGCAGACGTCAAGACGGCGCAGTGCGTCTTGAAGCTTCCGGGAATACGATGCATCCTTGACAGCCTTTCGACAGAGCCGATCTCTTTACTGGACGTCAGACAGGCAGCTGCGGCACTGGCGCTGCCCGTTTGGCTTTTTCTATAGCATCCACACCGTCAGCCGGCCAGGGACGTCGACGTGGATGTGCAGACGACCCGATAGACGGCGTACCGAGACTGCATCCAAAACTACACATGGCCTGCTCTCTTGAGCCTTTCCGCCGCCGTCCCGAGCCGTGTACATACGTCACGGATGCACGCTGGGGCGAGCCGCGTCGAGACTCGCTCCGGAGGGCTTGCAGAAGTTCTATGTACAAGATGAGTCAACGATGAATGGATATAGCATACATTTACTTATGCGTGTCAGTACCGACAAGCGGGTAAATTAAAGCACCCCGTCTAATGTCTAGCAGAATTGGTAAGCGTTAGTAATAGTAATGCAACATTGGCACTTCCCGCGGGAAAGTCGAAGTTAAGTTGGGTAAGAGCGGGATGAGAGCCAGCACAGACCGAGAACATAGCCGGCACGCGTGCAACGTTCCACGTTCCACGACGCACTCTGCTCCCCACACCCCAGCCGTCGGGGAGAGCTTCTCGACCCCATTCACGGCAGATCCTTCATGATCCTTGCCGCGACCTCGTCGTTCTTCGCCCACACCCCCCTCCGCCACTGCTCCCACTCGCCGTTGCTCCTGACCCACCCCTTGCTCATCATGCTCTCCACCGCCGCACGCACCGCCGGCATCTCGCCCATCGTCATCCCGACGCCCGCCGGATC
>VJXU01001699.1:0-25154 GCA_008694245.1 Ganoderma sp. BRIUMSc
GTCCATGTCGCGGCCAGTGCATGCGCCGGCGCGCGGCGTCCGGTCATAGCTCCCCTTTGTCTTTGTGTTCGTCTTCGCGCGCGGGCTCCGGGAACGCGCGTCTGCGTTGGTCGCGAGCCGGCGAGACACCGGCGGTCGGCGGTGTAGTCGCTGTTCGCGTTGGTCAGGCTGCAGATTAGGTTTGACCGCGCACAGGCTCACCGGGTTTGGGTCAGAGACTTTGTTGTGCCACTTGCATCATCTATCCGTTTACGTTTGCGTTTGCGTTCACGTCCTCCACGACACTCCTCTACACTGTATTGATAGATCGGCTGTTCTGTTGCTTTACTGTACAATCATAATGGGCTCCTCGCATATCCCCGTCCCTGTCGCTCACATGTTCTAAGTTATATTCCATAGCCACAATGACAATTACGCACCTCTCTCCTTGCCCCATATCCTAGTACCCGTCGTGCGCACTCGGTGCGCATCGCGTGCTCCCCACACGTCGCGTACTGCGTTTCGGGTGGCGGTCCCTGCTCCGTGATCATCTCCTCAGTAGACGTCGAAGGCGTTGGGCCGAACATGCAGGTACGGCGTGTTGCTGGATCCGGCAGACGAGGAACGGACCGTCCGTTCGATCTAGCACTGCTTTTCCATGGTACCAAGATGCCACCGCGGAAGCTGCGCGGATGCCGCGACCGATCGCTTCCGCCCCAGGATCGAGCCCGAGGGATCCGTTGACCGCCGGACCCACCCACAAAGCGTTCCGGCATTGACAGGGGCAGGGAGCGGGGTTCGCCGCAGCGACCTTCGCTCATATTCGGGTGGCCCAGGTCTGAGGTGTGTGTTGTGCATCGCGGTGGACACGATGCGGGTGTCAGATGAAGGCCGGGTCCGGGGAAGAGAGCTTGGGCGACAGAACTCTGCTGGGACATTAATGAAGGCGAGGGCAGGGCGGACCGGGAGAACGAGGACAAGGGCACTGGCAGGCTGGCGTGAATGCTGCATGCCGGCACGGCGTACAACGACACTGGCGATCTATCTCGGCTCACGCATGGTGGCGGTGGTGGCATGCGTACTGCGTCCTTGTTGCGTCCTCAGAACAACAGATATCAAGCTCTCATGCGCATGTACAATGCACAGGTGTCAAGGCACTCACCTAACACCTTGTCGGCCCCCGAGCGCATAAGTACATGGGCTTGGGGTGTGCAAAATGCGTGCGTGCCAAATTTGCGGTAAGTTGGGTTCATGTCGCGCTCTGTGAGCCCGAGATAGGCTAACTGGCAAGCCCCGAAAGGCAGTGTTCTAAATAACCGTACGCAGACATTGAGGTCGTCCACGGGACCCCATTCGCCATGAGCCCTCAATAAATAAATAAATCAAAGACTTGAGGCGGTTCACTCACAGCCCATGTTCTCCGTAACCTCGTGCCCCAGCGGGAAGAACACCTGCATGGTCCAGCCTGCGAACCTGTCGCCGAGCTTGTCCATCCTGGGTGGCCGCGTGCCCTGCGCTGTCGAACGGGATTGGGATCGTGCGCGCCGCCTGGCCCTGTGCATCGCGGGGTCACGGGGTAGGGGTCAGAGAACAGCACGCGAACATGGAAAGGAGGGGTACGCACAGGCAGGTCGATGTTGTTGAACATGTCCAGCTGAGCGCGAATGAGCCCTTGTACGACGTCGCTAGGTCGCCTTTGCCCTTGCCGATGAGGCCCTCAGCCATCGCGAGGCGCAGCGCGGTGGACAGCTACATGGCGTTAACCGGGAAGGAGTAATAATGGCACGTCATGAACCTGAACCCGTCCCAGTTCAAGGCGCTGAACGGGTCCTGGATCGCCTTGACCTTGCCAGGGTCATTGTCATTTTGCTTGATGGAGTGGTCGTCGGACTACGGGTTGGTACACGGTAGGTCACAAGTGAGCTACAGCAAGTGGCGAAAGCGAGGCGAGCGGGGCGTATGTTGATGTGCTTGATCGTGCAGTTTCCTGAGGCGTAGTGAGCGGGAGAGAGTGGCCGGGTCGACACAAAAGGCGACGTGGGCGAAGCTGCAAACATTTATTTAAATACTTCCACGAAACGCGGGCAACGGAGCCCAAGGCAATTAGCCAAGGACAACACAGACTCCGCGAAACAAGGATGAGGAGGGTCACATGCACAACGGATGGGGAAAGGCTTGCGGCTGGTGGCGGTTGCTCATTTTATAACCGCATCGCCAAGCCCAGTCGACGACGCGATTCGTGGGGTCTGGGGCCTGGTGCCCTCTTCATATGCAGATTTTACGCCCGATTGATGCACTTCTGTGAGAGAAGGTCGCCCATCGTAGTACGTTGGCCGCGAATTCATGCCAGTGCGGCTGTGCAGGTCGGCAGGTGATGTTAACGTTACGTCGAGACGTTTCGACATCTGACCTTCAAGACTCCAAGGTCAGAGTGAGCAGCGTGCAAAGTGATCACCTGTAAACTCTAGCGGCTTGGGATGCGCGACTGGTCATCGCCCGCGACATCTTTGCGGACTAGCAAGTTAAAAAGATCACCTGCCACAGAAGGTGAATTGGTACATACAAGGCGCAACAGACTCATATACTGACCTTCTTGTATGCGTGACTTTATTGGGCGCAGGATATTTGCGCCGTGAGGGGACTGCGAAGGCGACCATCACCTGTATGTGAACCACAATGAGCGGAACACGCTCGCGCCGATAGGCGGACGGTTCGACGAGAGTATCAGTTGTTCCGAGTATTGCGAAGGAGTTGGAAGCTTTTGTCCATTAAAGATCTCAAACAGATAGAAGAAATTGAGTATGCATTGGGAGAATAAGATAGCGAATAGGTCTGGAGCCCATGCGCAAGCGCACAGTCCAGGTGGACGACATACAACAGTCTAAGTTCCAGGATGCAATATTCAGCGGCCAAGGTAGAGGCGACGAAGAGACCACACAACGCACAAACAAATGGAGAGAACGCAGAGAAACGAAGGGCGGAAGAAGAGCCTCATCAAAAGTCGTACCCTTCGACCTTGAACGTGCGCCCGTATACGAGGTAGCTCTCCATGATTTTCATCACGGGCTCCGGGAGGCCCATACTTAGCAGGGACCACTGGATTTTGGCGTGTCCGTGGATCTGGCCCAACTTGAAGAAGCAGCGGGCAATCTGGGTGGGGTACTAGCGCGTCGAGTTCGTGAGCCACAAGAGGCACGAGGAGACAGGGCTTAGAGGACGTACGGTCATCTCGGCATACTCGCCCCACTGGTACGCAGCCACGCGGACACCGACTTGGAGCGACCGCTGAATGTCCCCCTCTTCCGCATACATATCCAGGAGCTTGGACCACGGCTTGGATGAGTAGCGCGGCGTGTCGAGGCAGCGCTGATACGCCTCCTTCGCTTCCTCCTTGTGGTGCAACCGGATGCCGAGGTCGCCAAGGATCTCCCACTCCAACCCGGTCTTCCGGTACGCAACGTGCTGCGTCTTGAAATGTGCGACCTCCGCACGAAAGATGGTCCAGACGCGGAGATCCTAGGGCGCAGAACTCGTATTCAACGACGACACGTAATAACCACAGCGCCGAAGCGCCACGTACCTCATAGAGAACCATGAAGAGATTGTCCAGCCACCTCTCGCAGAGCCGCTTGTTGCTGAACGAGAACGGCTCTTGCGACGGTGCCTGGCCGCCGTCGCCCTCCGGGTTTTCGGCGGCCTGGACGGGCTTCTCGAGCGCGTCGCCTGCGCTCTCCTTCATCCCGTTCTCCGTTGCGGCCCTTGCTTCTTCGTGGCCATTGGTGGTGGCAGCGGCAGCAGCTTTCTCCTCCCTGGCGCTCTCGGTGGAGATACGGATCGTGGGCAGCCCGTTTGTGGACGCAAGAGTGGCCGAGTCTGCCTCACTCTCAGGTTCACCGTCAGGCTTCTCACTCTGCCCGGTGTGGTCCGGTGTGGACGCTGCAGGGGAGATCATTCCACGGGTCGACGCGTCGTCGTCAATGTCGGCTTTGCCTTGAAGGGAAACACTGCGTTTCGGGGACGTTGCGGTCACCGACCCGTCCTCATGAATGACCTTGGTCGGAGAATGGATGTGCGAGTCCGCATGGGCCTTCTGCATCCGGTATTCCTCCTCCATGACGAAGACGGAGCTCCTCGTCTTGAGGAGCTCGTCCCAGCCAATTTGCGACACAAGACGCGTGAGGAGGGCATATGCGCGGGCCCATGTACCGCGGAGACCCGGAGCTGGCAGGCGGAGGAGGGCGGGGTCGGCCTGGCAGGTGGGGACGGGAGGTTAATGGTGGCAACCGGTACCAATGACAACAGTCCTCACCTCGTCATCCTCCGTCTTTATCCGCTCAGGGAGAATCTCCACGATTGTGCCTTTCGGCGGGAGGTGCACACGGGCAGGTGTTAAGCTTCTGTGGGCATCACGACCGTTGTAGGTGAACATGGGACATGAGTTGAGGGTGAGGAGTGCCTGTTAACAATATGTTAGCAGTAGGTGCATTGGAACCTAAGATGGACGTACGTTCTCATATTGGCCCAAGTCAATATAGCATTCCGTAAGTTTCTCCCATGTTACGAACTCGCTTGGCGCGCAGTTGACCGCCTGTCGGGCGAGTTTGACTGCCCAGTCGTACTTGCCCTTTGAGCGGAGAAATTCGCATTGCACATGGAGGAGGGTGTAAGACTGGGGAGTTTGCTTGATTGCGGATGCCATGATCTGAACAGCCTTGACTTCCTCATCTAAGGAGGTGGTCAGTGGATGCCCATGGACATCATTAACCAGCAGAAGGGATCGCACTCATGCCGAGATAGCTCTTTGCGAGCAACGACGCAACCTCCGGTTCCTTTGCAGTGAGCTTCTCGAACAAGTTTGCGGCATACTGAAACCGTCCGCTATCCCCGAAGTACTTCACGATAGCCGCGGTCAGATGGTTGGAGACCACTGTTGCCACCTGAATCTCGGGGTCCGAACCAACTTGCCATCCTACGAAACATCGGACATTCATCGTTCTACTCACCGCACAAGTACTGCATGATACAGAAACGTACCTTTCAAGAATAGAGCCTCGGCAGCTTGAAGGAAACGGAGTTCACCTTCGGGGTTGGTGATTGGATCGAGCTTGCGGTACGCTTCTAGCCAGTATGTGGGATCGTCGGAGTAGAGGATAGCACGAAGAAGAGCCGATAGAAAGGTTTCTTGCCATATATCTGGAGTCGCTTCATGCCTGGAAACCAATAAGGTGCGTTCCGCTGTTGTGTCCGACATTCGGCTACGTACCTCTCGCCACGCAAGTCAACTACATATGCTTGCACTCCACCAGGGATCTTGACATCCACGCGCACATCCACTCGAGAGAACGCATTGAAGCAACTGCACGCGGGGATGCATATAGAGCGAAATGCATACAAGGAGGGTGACGCACCAGTAACACCCACTCTTCACTTTCCATGTCGTTCCCTTGGAGAACCAGCCGGCCTCCTCTTCGATGTTGTACGTGAGGGAGTTGATGTAGGCCGCTAATGACGCGGAGGAGGATGCATCGACTCCAGAGACGTAGTGGTACGAGCCGAGCTGTCATGGACGGTGTAGGCGGTGGCGCAGTGGACCTGGAGGATGTGCACTTACGTCTCGTTGTCCGCTCCGTCCAGTGCTCTTCAGAACATGTACTAGGTCAGGTGGGCCAAGCTCTCGGAATGTTGCTGTATAGAACAATGAACGCCCGTACGGAGAAACCGAGGAATATACGACTGACATAGGCTTTCCGTCCGAGAACTGAGGCATTCCGTGAGTTCCACCTGTTGCGTTGCATCTGAGCAGCCAACACACATGCATGGCAAGAAAGCGTACCTCGAAGATCTCGGGGACGTCTTTGAAAGACGCATCAGCCATAGTGGACACCGTCCGGCAGAGAAGCTAGACGGGATATGGAGGAGGAGCACTGAAGAGAGACCGACGTGTATGCTCGGAAGCAGGTACGTTGCCTTGTTACACCGCTTTCTTGTCGGACTACAAACCGGTTCTTACCTGGGAAAGCCGAGCCACAGCGCTTGGCCCATTTCATTATCTGGCGTTGACATGTTGACAGTCCAGTCTAGTCCTACAAACAATTGCTGAGCGCTCGACAGTGACAGCCTGCTCATTGCCTGCACTTGAGGTCATTCAAAGGCCATACCTCCTCAGTTACTCCGAACCCGCTGCTTCCGACATACCACCATCCCTCGGCTGCTATGCGTCTCACGTGAACGTGAAAACGAGAATCTCATGGAGTAGGCGTAGATTCCGACGGCTTTTTTCGCCCCGACCAAAACTTGAGTCGGAATTCCTCCCCCGTCGCCCAGAGCTCGCCCATCCCCGAAGCTTCAAGACCGGACAACACGGCCGCATCCCAGAAGCCCGCTCACGAGTAGTCTCATCGTCTCGCCTCGTAAGTGGTACGTTGCCATTATGTGAGAAGCTCGGGTACTGTGGAAAATGGTGCTCAGAGCATGGTCGAGTCATCTCGCCTGAAACTTTATGCCCCAGACACTGGCCTCCTCTTCATCGTCAACCATGTCTGCCGCATCTACCCCATCCCCTGTGTCCTCTCGCTCCTCATCATTATCTTCCGGGCAAGCGCCGCTCACACCGCCCAATATGCACCAAAATACCATCGACCCCGCTGCGAAGTGGTTGGTACAGAAGTATGGCGGAACAAGTGTCGGGAAGTTTGCGACCAAGATTGCAGAGGACATCATACCGTTCGTCCCTCATTCTCTCTGATACGATGTCATAATGACCCTGTCAATCTGTCAGTGAGTACCTGGACCAGCATAGGGTCGCGATCGTCTGCTCGGCCCGTTCCGGTTCCACAAAAGCCCTTGGAACTACAAACCTCCTGCTCAGGGCAGCCAGTGAGGCTCTACAGCGGTCGAACGGCGTGTCCGAGACGCCAGGAACGATGTCGCCCAGCGGCGTGTTCTCAAGATTGACACAATATCAGTCTCCGTTCACAAGCCCGGGAAAAGCCTCACCGAAATCGGAGTCTATTGCTCTTGCTCTGGGAATGTCCTCCATTACCGAGCAGCCTCCTTCCTTCAACACTACTGTCGACGTCATCAAGTCCGAGCATATCAACGCTGCACGGGCATCCGTTCGGAAACCCGAAATACTAAAGGACCTTGAGGTCGAGATCGAGCGAGACTGCGAGAGCATTAAGTCGTTTCTGTTTGCCACACAGGTGTGTGTGACTTGGGTTATCGTTCATGTGTGACCCCAACTCATGTGAAATGGCGTCCGTCAACCTCCCAATCTACCGCTATATTCATAGGTCATTGACGAGATCTCGCCGAGGTCTAGAGACAGCATCATTGGTTTTGGAGAACGCCTTGGATGTAAGCTTGTTACGGCAGTCCTCCGAGACAGGGTGAGCGAATGGATAGCACCTCCAAAGAAGTGGCTCTGAAGACGCTCTACAGAATATCGATGCTGAGTTTGTCAGCTTAGAGAACATCATCCCCCTTTCAGAGAGTGAGAGTTTCTCTGACTCAGACACCTTGCCTCAAGACTTCTACGACCGTATTGCCGATCTGGTGGCAGAAAGGATCAAGGCATGTGGAAATCGCGTCCCAGTTGTGACAGGTATGTCCCACATTCTGTTGTGAAGGGGTGGCGTCCTCATGGTAGTTGTAGGCTTTTTCGGTCCGGTTCCTGGCTCTCTTCTCAGGCAGGTTGGACGTGGATATACCGACCTGTTGGCCGCACTACTGGCGGCGGGTCTCGGTGCTTCAGAACTCCAAATCTGGAAGGAGGTGGACGGAATTTTCACCGCTGACCCCCGCAAGGTGCCAACCGCGCGGTTAATTCCTATTATCACCCCAGAAGAGGCCGCCGAGCTGACGTATTATGGGAGCGAAGTCGTTCACCCATTCACGATGGACCAGGTACGTAACGTATCGTAAACGCTGCTTGTTTAAGCTTCAAGGCACATCGAGCTCACAGGCACGGCTGTCCATAGGTTATTCGACGGAAGATTCCTATCCGTATCAAGAACGTTGAGAATCCCCGGGGCGGTGGAACCGTCATTCACCCCGATTCTGAGGTCGACGCGTACGCCCTGCTCAACGGCAACGACTCGAATCCCCCTATTATCCCCACTACGTCTTCTGCGTCAAGGGGCTTCATCCCCTGGGCCTCGCCCCCCGCCGACAAGCACGCCCAAGTACGCCAGCCGACGGCAGTGACAATCAAGGAACACATAATCGTTCTGAACGTCAACTCGAATAGGAAGAACGTCTCCCATGGCTTCCTTGCTACCATTTTCGGTACACTCGATCGCTTCGGCGTGGTGGTTGACCTCATCAGCACAAGTGAGGTATACGTATCGATGGCCATTGAAGAGAATCTAGACAAAAAGGTGCTCGACCGCGTTGTGCGGGAGCTCCAAAAATGTGGCACCGTACGTGATCATGGTTTAATTTTTCGTACACGCGTCCCTGCCGCAATACATTCCTGACGTAACCTGACTTCGTGGGATAGGTCACCGTGCTCCGCGACATGGCGATCCTCTCGCTGGTGGGGAAGTCGATGCGGAACATGATCGGTGTCTCCGGGCGCATGTTCACGACTCTAGGCCAGGGGAACGTGAACATCGAGATGATAAGCCAGGGCGCGAACGAGATCAACATCTCGTGCGTCATCGACGGGCGCGACGCCGTCAAGGCCCTCAACCTCATCCACCAGAGCTGCCTCCAGATCAAACCCGAGGGCGAGCGAGGGAGAGGTACGCACGCTCGCGCTTCCTGGACACGCGTTCTGACTTCCTTTTCTGTTTGCGCTGTTCGTTCCTCGCAGTGGGACCCTGGCTGTTCTGATGCTGTTACATATACCACGATAGAGCGGACTGAGAGGACGTCCGGGCGCAGGGCGGGGGATCTCAGTGCCGGACCTTTTCTTGCGTTATACACATACGTGGGCCGGGCCTAGAGTTCATTCAGGGGTGTCCAGCCGATTCGAGCAGTCAAAATCAGAACACCATGTTGTACCATCTTACCACGGAAGGGAGCCACGAGGTGCAATCAGTGCGAATTCCGGTATGCTCATCTTGTGGACTAGGAGGTTTGGTGTCCGGCGACTCGCTGTGGGCATGCGTCCGCGGCCCCCCAGAGTCGTTCGTGCCTTTGACTGACTGATCGTCTTTTCTGAAGAGGTGGTGCGGAAGACGGTCCGCACCGTCTTGCATGTACGGTTCACAGGTGACATGAAGGTTCGGGGAGTAGATTTTCACCCACTGTGCCCTTCCTTTCCTCACCGATCTGCGCACTCGCACTTCAAGTTACCCGCCGCGTAAGCTTAGGGTCGCCACGTGTGGGATTGGCTTCGCCCAGGTTTGTCTGTCTTTGATGCACGCTCGTGAGCATCCGCCCCTTACAAATTGTGCTGCCCAGGGCTGATGAATTCTACAGAGCTGTCGATTACACAAGCGTAGTCCTTTTTTTCAAATGTCATTTCGACACCGAGACAGCTCTTCTCATTGAAGACAAATTTGGCAGCACCCACTTGTGCAGTGCGTATTGCACCCCGGTGCTGCTGCGACCCGAAGGCTACTTGACAGGCTTGTCCTCAGCCCCACCCGGTCCCCCACGCCCGGCAGGTACGCCGCAACCCCGCGCGGACTTTGCGCCCTTCCGAGCCCACCGCATGCCATTTGAACACCGGCGACCTTGGCGACCTCGCCGAGAAGACCTTCCGGCGTACGTCATGCACCCGGAGGCCCGGTACAGGATCGAGCTGTGTCGCGTCCTGCGTCCATGAGGGCGAGAAGAAGCTGGGTGCCTTGCCCTTCCCTCAGCCGTTCATGGAACCTTAACGTCCCGACCGCCGGCAGCTGCTTTGCATGAGCGATGCAGACGCAGACGAGACGCACAGAATGCTCAGGGCAGCACGGTGAGGCTGGGCAGTGCCTGTGCCTTGAGGAGGGCTTGCCTCGCGTTGGTGTCATGGCGAACGAGCGGTGTGGGATGCGACCGACCAATCCATGGGTTATCCTCGTGGCTCCACGAAGCTTGAAGGGGCAAGGAAGATGTCCATCACGCTGGGCACGCCTGTCGCGTCTATCTGCCTGTTGGTTTGTTCGCCGGACGACGTACGTGATACCGTCCTGGTGAATTTGAAAGATCACAACGATGGATACCCCCTACATTTTACATGGTATTATAACCATATAGTTAGGCACCTTCTAACTGACACAGATCTGCTATGAGAAGATATGAAAATTTGAGGTTGGAGTTGTTTTGGTTGGGGTGGTTGGGCGCTACCATCATCGTGCGGTGGCTGTGTATACCTCTCCTTCCATCCGCAAAGTTCTTCGAAGATGGATGCAACGTCGGAGAATCTGGTGGTTTGTCTTTACCTTCCCTTGTTACAGCGACGACGAAGTCAAAAAAAATTAAGAGGGAAAGTGGGATATGTGCAAAAATGACCACCGCAGGACTCGAACCTGCAACCTTTTGGTGCCCGATGACCGGGTATTGGAAGCCGTTAAGCGATCGAAGCCAAACGCGCTACCATTGCGCCAGGTAGCCATGATGAGAGGTCCAGTAATACCGATGTTATACATGGGGTTCTCTAATCAGCATAGATCATACCAAGGCATTTGCAGGCTCAGCATTGCAGTGGAACGACAAGACGGAAGCCATTGAACACAGAACACTTATAACCAAGTGACGTGTGTCCAGAGAAACAACATACTCCCCATATCCTGGCACTTTGTTAGAGCGCTTGGCTTCCATCGCTTAACGGCTTCCAAAACCTGGTCACAGTGGTGGGGTGCAAACCTGTCTGCAAACACAAGTAAGCATCGACCGTTTAAGTGCGGCGTTGTGGTTCTATAGCAGGAACCAGACCTAGAAGTCGAGTTTCAGTAGGATGGCGTTTCTATTTGCAAACCCTGGTGATAAACCAATACATAGATAAGTCATCGACCAGGTGTGGAATCCTAACAATATTTCCATCTCCTTCCTGTGCGCTCTCCCAAACGATCTTGGAGTTCCTAAGAACAGGGCATTCAAATACCCAATACCGTGTTCTAGGCTAGCCATTGGCTAGCACAGTCCAGAGATAGGTCAGAAAATAGTACCTTGCGTTTGCCGCTGGGAGAGCGCGCAAAAGGATAAGGGGACGAGCGAAAGGTTATCAGAGCATATCTCCGAGGCCAAGAGCTTTGAATTCTTGGGGATCGCGTGGATTTGAGCGTGGGGGAAGGTGCTGGGTAAGGCAGGTTCTCATGTGAGGCTGTGTCAGGCGTAAGTGGGTCCCCATGATGGAACCGGATCGGCCTCATGGCGGACGAGACGCCACGAAGGAGATTGGAAGGCCATGGAAAGCTCTCCGCGTTTCTTCGGTGCCTGACGAACAGGCACGGTTTGCGTGAGGCGGCTTACGGAGAATAAGCTTCAATACACTGGACTGTGGCGGAGGAGGAGATGATGCCGGACGCTGGGGGTGGCAGGGACGTACAGGGACGTACACGGTTCTCACATGAGTGCATGCAGGCGGAGCAAACAGAGGCGATCAGCGGACGACGACTACTGAGGAAAAGGCAGGAGGACGACGAACGGTCGACGCGGGGCAGAAGGATAGACTGCGCAGCTGCGGCGTTGTGGCGACGGTTGCTTGGCTCTCAGTCTCGGCCGTTGAGCATGTTAGCATCGCGCGGGTTTGGGCTGGCAGAGGAGGGGAGAAATGGTGACGGCAGAGGGAGATGGTGGATGTGAGAGATGCGGGAAGGGTGGAATGATCGTTCCGCTGAGCCGCCGGGCTTGGAGGCACGGGCGTCTGGATCACCGTCGCGAAGAAGCGCCGAGGTTGTCCGACCTCGGATGTCTTGAGTTGGGTGAGCGTTCATATGTCTGTCATCTTTTCGCTCTCCGCATCTCGCTCTCCCCTCCTCCCTCTCTGCCCTTCCTCGCCATCCTCTCACGTCCCTTCATGACCTCAGTCCCCGTTACCCGCGACCGCATCGACCGCGACCCACTCTCCGCCGCCCTCAGACCGCCCATAGACGAGACCGACGAGGAGAAGGCTTCCCGTCTAGCCGAGGAGGATGCTGCAAAGCGCGTCAGTCACGCCATAGACGAGGCCATTCGCATCGAGAAGCAGCAGCGCAAGAAACACAAGCTTGTCCGCCTCCTTCTCCTCGGACAGAGCGAGTCAGGTCCGTTCCTCCTCGAACGCGTCTCTCTACTAGTATACCGATTGCTATCGTCCCAGGCAAATCTACCACACTCCGCCGTGAGTCTTTTTTCTGTCTTGTGGGCGTATTGGGGTTCGGGGCGCGTGTATGTACCGTCCATTCAATTGTGGGATCGACGAAGTCGCTGTGGAACTTCCCCACATTCCATGGACTCGATCGGCCCGCCTCTGTCCAAGCGAGTCGAGTCAATGACGCACCGCTCTATGTCCTCTGTCTTGGGCATTGCTCGGCTAGCCCCCCTCGTCATTCTTTATTTCTCCACTCATTATACTGATTATCGGCGTAGAATTTCAGAGACTATATACCCCCAATGCCTTTCGCGAGGAACGTATACTTTGGCGCGCCGTCATCCAACTAAACATAGTTCGCTCTATCCACACCATCTTGGATACTCTTACCGACATTCGTCGACGCGATGTGTACCCATCCAGCCCATACACATCCGATCCGGACTCAGATTCTGAATCCGAGAACCATGTCCAACTCCCCCCGCACCTAGAGGAATTGCGCCGACGACTTTACCCTCTTCGTCATGTAGAATCCCTGCTCATTTCAAAGCTGGTCCCTCCTAATGAGCACGAAGCCACCACCCTCGGCTATGGCGGCAGCAATAGCGTCAACGGGAATGTCGGGCGGAATGCCCATCAGCCCGCCCGCTCCTTCCAGAATAACGAAGTCTTCGTCCGGCCAGGCGCGGCGTGGAAACGGCGGAGTTTTGGTCGTCCTCAGTCAGCCGGCACGACGGGGCAAGAGACCATCGACGAATCACAGGCCGTCCTCCACCATTGCCGGTCAGACATTGTCGCGTTGTGGAACGATCCGGTCGTCCGACAGATCCTGCGAAGACGAAAGGTACGGCTAGAAGAAGGCCCTGGATTGTGAGTATTTCCGTTGTTCAGCGCCGCTTGTGATGCGCGGAGGCTGAACAGAAGCAGCTATTTGAACGACTTGGACCGAGTCACCTCTATACAGTACTTCCCTTCAGATGGTGCGCTCCGTGAGGCTGTTCCGCTCCTTCACACGCTAACGTAACTCTCAGACGACGTGCTGAGGGCGCGCCTGAAGACCGTCGGTGTATCGGAGTACAGCTTCCACATGGAGGCGGGTGATGAACGCGGTACGGAATGGCGTATCATTGACGTCGGAGGGTCACGTTCGCAGGTCAGAACGCATTCCCTTTTCTCCGCACTGTGGTGCTGACGTGCGACATATTAGCGGCGTGAGTTCAGCTGGTTCTCATGTTCATTATGCAGCGACTCACCACCACCTATTCTCAGCTACATGGGTACCATTCTTCGATGATGGTAAGCACAATTCCTCTAGTGCATATATGCGCTGTGTATGTCTAATAACGTATGACACTTAGTGAATGGTAGGTCCTTTTGAGTTCAACATCACGTCTGTCCAACGCCTCATTGGGTACAGCTATCATCTTCCTCGCACCAATATGTGGATTTGATCAGGTTCTCGCTGAGGATAGAAGTGTGAATCGACTGGTGCGTAAAGGTCAGCCCCTGCTTGAGTGATTCTACCGTTTTGACGGCTGTTGCACAGGAGGATAGCGTCCTCCTGTGGAAGGAGGTCTGCTCGAACAAGCTCCTTGCCAAGGTCGACCTTGTGCTTTTCCTCAATAAGTGCGACATCCTGGAATCTAAACTCAAGTCTGGTGTTCGTCTCCAAAAATACGTGCGTAGCTTCGGAGAGCGGCCCAACGACCCCGAGGTTGCCCAAAAATGTGCGTATATGCGCCTCATGGTCGTATTCCTTGGATACTAAATATCAGGCACTGTGCAGACTTCAGGAGTAAATTCAGTGCCATCCATCGCGAGCACTCGCCCATCCCACGCAAGTTTTACGGGTTTTGTACCTCAGTCACTGTAAGTTACACAACCACTGCTCTGCACACGCGAACTCATGACATGCCGTGTTATCAGGATACGACGACCACTGGGGGAATCATTGCTTCTGGTATGCTGTGATACCATTTCTCGCCGCATAACGCCGCCATTGACTTCCGCGCGTTCACAATAGTCAAAGACATGGTTCTGCGCGAACATCTCCGCGCCTCGAAGCTCCTCTAATAGCGTGAAGGCCCCTGTCCCCACCCAAAGCCGCGTGCCTAACTGTCATCTGTAACTGCGCGTGCTGTCGTTGGGTGGTCACTGACCAGAGAACTCGAGAGCGCCAGGTACGCGCACAGCTCGAGATCTCCTTTTGCTTCCTTGGCCCGACACTCCGTTGCGTCCAACCCTGCTCCAACCTAATCTCCTAGCGTCAATCCCGCATACCCCTTGTGTCCTGTTACCCCTGCCCCCGCATTGCGCTGTACTCTCTGGTTCCTGTGCCTATATGCTCCTCGCGAGGCACGCCCGCTCTCCATTCCTCCGCTCCCGTGGAGTGTCCTTGGAAGCGTGCCCAGATGCCCCTCTACTTGGCTACCATCTCAGTGCCAGGCACAGTTGTGCTTGTCATTCTCATGTCATTCTCCCGTCTTCTGCGTTCTGGCCGATGCATTAAAGCCGCATAGAGCCCGTATGCGGTTCATTCCCATAACCCCATCTTTCTCGCCCACACACCCAACATGACTCCTCACGCTCTTTTCAAGCTCATTGCTGTATTCCTCACCTAAACGCCTCTCGTTTCTCGCACTGTTTACACCCCCACGCTTTCCTTGTATAGTCTAACTTATTTAGTTATGCTCAACATGCTGCATGTCGCAATCGCTTGCTTACGGTTTTGCGTCCCCCGCATTCTGTGTACTACTCATTGACTGTTGCCTTACCTGCCCGCATTTGTTCGCATGTTCGTCGCATGGACTTATGTCTCCTCCCTCATTTTTCTGTGTTGCTCATATCTGCCCTCTGCCGGATCGATATCCCCGTCACTCCTTTAGTCCACGTTGCCCACTTAATCACCAAGTCAATTTCCTGGTTACAACGCCTGCCTCCACACCTGGATCTAATTGACATCTCGAGTTTAATCAGTATACCGGTTTCGTCCGCCTTCATACGTATACCTTTCTCTGTACATATTACGAGGTCGTACCCTCCGTGCCTTCGGTGGGTACGTACTGTACAGACAGGCGCGGAATGGCACCTTACATGTATTGCTACCCGCGCGTGCCCATACGGCACCGCCAGGTCGCAAATGCGTGCGTCCAAATGGCGTCCGTCATGGATGCTCGAAGCTCGAAGCTCGAAGCTCGAGCGCGGGACCTCAGGTAAGTTCTCCCTGCTGCACGTCTACGCATTCTGGATCTGACCAGTCTCGACCTCTTCCTCGACTGGAAGCACTAGAATTGCGTCATCGATCTTCCCTTTCGCAGGGCGCGCACACGGGCACGCACCCTAATACCCCCGCGCTACTGCCGGCATATCGGAGGGTTTCAAGTCCTTCATCCAATGTGAACAATCCCGTTGGGCCGTCCGACCTGGGGCACCGCGCGCAGACCTGTGTCGGTGCAGCGGCGATTTACTTGCAAGGGTGCAATGCCTCCCGCGATCCGCTCTCAGTGGAGATTGAGAATGCCTTTACTTAGTTGGGAGATCCGGATATCCCAGGCGAGGCGCTCCCGAGTCCCGACGGCTTGGCCCTCAATCGCTCGCGCTCCGCCACTTCCAGGTGCGGCGCGCCGGAACCGAGCGCCAGTTGGCGCAGTCGCGTGGCATAGTTCCGGAGCACAGTGCGCCTGTGGATTCGTATCTGCGCTCCCGAATCCGATCGCCTAGGCCGACCACAACGTCACACTTCAGTACTGTCCTTGGCACTTGCGGCGTGCCTGGCACTGACAGCCGCCATTCGCGGGCGCGAGGGGTGTCTCTTTGCTCCCTGTAACCCGTCACCTGCTATGGAGATCATCAAGGCTTCCTCTGAGCGGGGGTCACGGTGGCACTCTGTGGGGGTATGTGTCACGTAATCTCTGTAGGCCTTCGTGCGCGCATCGAACTTGACAAGCTGACGGCGACAGGAGGAAGGCAGACAAGAATATTGCTGTTTGGACGGGCCCGGTGCACAGTCTTGTGTGATGATCCTGTGTTGTCGGGGGGCTTATGTTTCGGTGCGCAGTTGGCTCTGTGTTCAAGCACGTGCTGCGCCTTGACGATTTCAGGCTTCTGCAAACGATCTCACTGTCAGTCTGCCAATGGACATGCAGGGTGCAACAAGTCGAGGCACTACGAATCCTGAGGGTCGATTCCGCTTGATCCAAAAGCGAAACACGTCCTTACCCGCGAAACGATGGTACAGTATTCAATTAGATGCGAAGTCTATCACGCAGCACTCAACCGCCTGGCATGGGCCGTGGTCAAGATGGTTGCTAGTGGTCGGGCCCTGGTCGTCTGTCTTGCCTGCGAGGGCATCTTCGGATCTGCTTTACTTAGCGAGCCAAAACGGTAGGGACCTTGCCAAGTTCCGACTCCAATATCAATGGTCCGCCGGGCGCCAAGGGCGTCGTCTACGAAACATCAGGATGCCAATAATTGGGTCAGCCCTTGGTCGTCGACGGGCTCCATATTGCAACTATAACAGCTTGAAGCCGTACCAAGCCGTTGCTGCATGAATATTTGTATTATGTGGTGTAGCCCTGGCCCAGCCCGAGGCTAGAGGTCTGGTCTTGCTATCTTCCGTCGCCGAGAAGCGTGGGGTGTAGGGATGAAGCACTGATTGTTTGGGTGGCAGGGACGCTATAGCTCTTGGAGATGACGGCATAGGTGCACCATTTGGGCGCATGGTTCACTCGCTAGTGACTGCTAGTGCTGCTCAGCCAGCTCAGCGGAGATTTCTCGCCGTAGGTAACGACGCTGACACCTGCGCGGTCTGTCTTTTCCAAACTCACATGCCTGCTCAGAACATAGAATTTCCAGTGTGGTCGCCCTCCATGGGGCGTGTGTAGTGTAGATGTAGATCGCTTAACGACTGCGCGCAATTGGCGACTTACTCGCCGCTCTAAAGCGCCGGGAAAGCGTGTTCTCGCGTCCCGGGGCGCTTATTCCTCCCCTTACCCCGTCGCCGTTCTGTCCACCAAGGCCCTCGTTATCGAGTATATGCCTAGTATTCAGCATCGCAGGGACTTTCCCCGAGTCTCCTGGCCCTCCCTGAGGTCGGGGAGGGGTCTCAGCGCTGGCGGGCCGGACACTTGGGCCGTCTGGGCCTGTAGATCGCTTAGAGAAAAATCAAGCGCTTTCTCGATTATCCCCGTAAGCGTCCGGTTACCCCCTTAAGCGTTCTACGTCCATAGTGCGTAGAACCACACTGGAAATCTAACGTTCCCTTCCTGCGACAATGAGCAAGCCATTGGTGACATGTGGGCCATCGAAGTCAAGGAGGGCAAGCGACAACAGCAGGAGACTACCGAGCGCATACGCATAATCGATGGCGAAGTACGGCGACTTTTATACCATTTGTATCACGAACACATGCAGAAAGGTTACATTTGGGCGTATATCGATACGTAGCCGTGTATTCACGTAGTTGTCGCCCAGGCGAGGCGCTTACACTACAATCCATGTATTTGCATAGCCGCTTCGCCGTCAAATCCGCTGCTACGTAGCTGAGAAGGGAGTGCCCGAGCCGTCGAATACATGGCTATGTAGCTGAGTGTTCTCCACCTGTGTGTAACGGTTCCCATAATCCGGTTACGTTGGATTAGTAGCTGCTACTAATACTACGATTTCAAGTTGACGAATCAACACAGGTATCTAGGCTGGTCTTGCTGCCCTCTCGCCGTACTCGACCTTAATACTTCGCATATAGCCGGGTTTCGTCTCCTTGGACCTAGCGGCGGCAGGCCGCCCGTTACACTGTGCACACCAGTGGTACGGCAATTGAGGCGCTTCTGTTATGTTACAATTGACGCCCTGATACACGACTACGAGGTTACAAGATTACAACACACTCCATTACGTTTTAAAATTCCGTTACAACTTCGGCCATCACCCTGCTACGCTGCTACGTGGATACATACCTGCTACGTATCGATATACGTCCAAACGTAACCGTTCTCAACACATGCACAGCCAGTAGCGTTTGCGCATACGATGTGTAAGTCCAAGACAACCCGGTCTGCCCACAATTCCGTTCTACGGAGTTCGCCTGACGGCCACGGTCCGGGTGACTAACAGTGCTAGTCTAGATCTCTCCTCACTTGCGCAGAGCTCGACGTTGGTGGTATGAAGTCAAGTAGTGCGACTAGTGGTCTTGCCGACAACCACGCGCGCCGCGAGGCGATACTTCCGTGTCCTGGATAGCAAGTAAGTTTGTAAGTTCGACGCGTCGATGCGCTAATGAGAGGATCCCGATCTAAAAGCATGCGAGGATGATGAATATTCGGTCTAACGTGCGATTTCACTGGAACTAATCTACTTAGTAGCCTGCGGACGCATTTCCGGCGATGGCAGGGGACCAGGTCTCAAATCTCAGGCGTGGTACTTAGCACTCCTATGCTCTGGGAGAAGGCAGGATCGGATGGACTACGCTACTTAGCGGGACACGGTGAAACCAAGCAAGGGTCGTCTTCGCGGCGTGCCAATGGAATAAGTAGCGGGGAGCGTGGTGCACACGTGGTCCTCGCCAGTCGCACAAGAACTTCAAGGTTCCCGGCGGACTCAAAGGGGGGTCGCACACTCAATAGGGGCCTAATTGTCGGCCGTGTAATGGATATTGTCCACGCACGTCGGCGTGTGCGTCGACGACCCTCGTTCCCGTCGATCGGGCGCAGGTGCGATCGCGCACAAGGCCACGCGAGCGACGGGCACGAGAAACGCTCCTTAAATTGTAGGCGTTTGTGGGTCCGCGACAGGAGTGAGCTCGTTGCTTGCATCTGAAACACAAAGGTTGGGGATGTGGGGGAATGGAGCGTGGTACGGAGGAAGACGCACGGTCCGTTTGCCCGGGTGAAATGACGTGCTTTAGCTGGGGGGCCGCACGCGTCCGTTGGGGCATCCATTTTGGTCATGATAACGACGATTGCGAGGTGTCGCGGTCATGTATAGGCGTTGGTGTGAACATGGATTAGTGCGAAGCAGGATAGATACGGCTTCAGGCCGACGATCGCAGTAGCCGGTAGGGCGAGACTCACTCAAGGCCAATTCAAGGGATTGGGAAGGGAACTGTTAGTACCGGACGGCGCGGAACATCGAGCAGTAGTATGCACAGTGCCATAGTTCGCGATGAGGGGAGGGTCTCATGCTCAGATTTGTGTTGAATAGTTGATGGCATCGGCGAGATAAGGAGACAGAGAGTTCAGACACGCCAGCGGTTGAGGCTGTTGTCGAACGATTCGCCAGGCGTCTTGCGAAAGAGAAACGGCGGTGGCCTGAGATGCTGGCTGGCGTGGACGCATCGGTCCTGAAATGGAGCCTGCATGTCATCCAAGCTCGACGTTTGTGGCGGTCGTACGCCCTGCGACAGAGATACCGCTGATAGTTTCTTCGTGCGAAACGAACACGAACGCCTGCAGATAGGGTTTCTGGCAGTGTACTGCGAGCGGTCCGTTGGGCTGCGGTGATCTGGGGGAGCGTCTCGAGCTGGAACATGATCGTTCATGATGAACAAGATCGGCCATTTACGACAGAGGCCGATGAGACGACGAGGCTGCCAATTGCATGGACCGCGCCTTCTCATGGTTCGACTGCAAACAAATTGTATGGGGGTGTCATTGATGGAGAGAGACATGTTGCATGACGCCAGGGAAAGCGTCAAAGGGTCTGTACGCAAGTGTAGATCTGTGGACGACGTCATGGAGGTGAGCGAGAAGATAGAGGGATTGACGTACGGTATGGTGGAGCGGGGATGCTGGGAGCTCGCAGAAGTCTGCCGGCGAAGCGGACGGGTGAGTCGCGGAGATTTGGAATCCGGGTTCCTGGATCCTGGATGGCTGAAGGCTGTACGAAACGCATTCGAGGTCGGAGAGGACCAGCTGAAGCGGAGATTCAGATAGAGCATGCCTCATGCCCGGCAAGTGTGATTCCTCGAGCGGACTCGAGGCCTGGCCGACGGAACGGAGAGGATGGATGGTGGGCCGTGGCGGACGTTGAGCGACATGGGATAAGTAGCGCGCGAACGGTTGCGGAGTGGCTGGCGCCGGAAGATGGGACGATATCTCCCGTCGGAAGGTTGCATGGAAAAACAGGTGGGATGCAGAGATTCGTGGGACAAGGGTCGACGGTCGAGCTATCTCATTCTATCGAGAGATGCGCGGGCGGACCAATGGGGGTGGGCTGACTAGCAGAAATGAAGGCGGCCGGGGTAAGTAAGACATGGGCCGGAGACAATACGCCGAGAACAAAAGGTAGCGCCAGATGGCGGCGTGGATGCAGTCGGTGGATTGGAGACAAGGCAGACCCGGGAGAGACCTGGCAGTGGCGGACTGAGACTGGACGCGGACCAAGACCGTTTTCGACCGGAACGCAGTCGGAGGCGGGACAGCGACCGCCTACCCCCCTCAAGCGCCGGCCCTGGCCTGGGCGCCCACCCGGAAGTCTGGGAAGGAAGGTGCGATGCCTTTTATGGAAACGAATTGATGAGTTATTAGCGGGACAAATAATTGGACGACCCATCGTTCCACCACCTCTCCCTCCTCCCCCCATCTCCCTCCGAGGCCCGCCTCGCCCGTCCCCTTGTCGCCCGTGTCGACCCCGTCTTCACCGACGTCCGCCCCCGCGACGCGTTCATCCGCGTCCGCACCATCATCCCCCCCATAGACGAACAGTAGTCGGCAGCCCGTCCAGGTCGGCTCCCAAGGTCTGTACACCATCTCTCCACCTCTGATTCTCGTATCACTCGCCGCTCCACCCCCCCCATTCTAACTCTCCATATCTCCACTCTAGCTCACCCGACACTGGCTAATCCCATTCAATAGACCTTTTTATTCCCTCCATTTATTCGCCCCCACTGCTCGTCGCCTCTTCCTTCCCTCCCGCTCTCCCCCAAAATGCGTGCCGTTCTGCGCCCGCTGTCTACACACACCGTCTTTTCCCCCATCGAGACCATAGTCTCTGTCTTCGTCCTCGCAACCCTAGCCTATTTCCACATCCTCTCCGGCATCAAGCACTCGTCCTTCTTCGCCTCCTCTCACACCCCTGCTCTTCGCCCCGCCTTCGCCCATCTTGCCAACGGGGAATGGGTCGCAATCTCCCAGCAAGATTGGACAGACGCCTGGAAACATCCTGGTGGGGACCTCGACGTGTTGGAGTTGCAGCAGGTCGTCTTCACGCTTGATGACAAGACACAGCCGGTGAGTTCTAATGTTTCACTGCCCTGTCATTTCATAACCTTTTCGCCGCGCGTCTTTCATCCTCTCATCCCTGATGTATCCCTTCCTGCAAGTCGGCATGCCGCGCACATGGGTCCTTCGTGTATGCTGGTGCTGATGCAAACCCTTACCAGAACGCCCTTCTTGATCCCTCCGCCATCTCGCAACACCTCGTCTCCAATGTTCCCGCCCTCTCAGGCAAGGCCTATTCGTCCATGTGCCATCACCCAAACGTCTCCGGGACGTCGTGCTTTACCCATGTCTCTGGCCCTGGAGTGTCACCAACCCTCACACTCTCGTTCACGCCCGGCACTCGGGATGATTGGTTAGGTTCGCTCAGGAAGGACAAGACAATCACTCTTGATGGTGTCAAGTACAGCATTGATGCGGGGAAACGCCAGGAGAGTATTGGCGAGATGGAGAGTAGCAAATGGGTTGCCTACGCAGTTAGCGCGCTCGTCTTGCGATTCTGGGAGCTCACCAAGGTGCGTGGTCTGCTATTGTTGCGAAGCATCGCACGCCCTGAACTTCTCAATAGAAAGCGGACTCGCTTGATATACTCGTCGTCCTCACAGGCTACGTCCTCATGCATGTGACGTTCATGAGGTTATTCCTGTCTTCCCGGGCACTGGGTTCGAACTTCTGGCTCTCCGCAGGCATCTTCTCATCGGCAACCATTTCGTTCCTCTTCACCCTTCCTATGTGCAGATCCATGGACATTCCCCTCGATCCCATCGCTCTCACGGAAGCTCTTCCCTTCCTGGTCTGCACTGTTGGATTCGACAAGCCTCTTCGTCTCGCGCGCGCCGTCATGGCTCACCCGCACATGCTGAAGCCCCAGGACGATGGTCGCATGAAAGCGGCTGGCGACGTCATTCTTGAAGCGCTCGATCGCGTCGGCAACGTAATCCTCCGCGACTATGCTCTGGAGATCGCCGTGCTTTTCGTCGGTGTCAACAGTCGCGTTGGTGGCCTCAAGGAGTTTTGCGCGGTGGCTGCGGCGTTGCTCGCCATGGACTGTTTGATGACTTTCACGCTGTACACCGCCGTCCTGACCATCATGGTGGAGGTACGTGTCATTAGCATCGCAATTCCCTTTCCTGTCCTGGACGCGTCGATCGTGGCTGCGCTTGAGCAAATGTTCCACGTGATCGCCTCCTGTTCTGCTTCTCTTGGCCCTCACCATCGTCCTTTCGCTGGTGTTGCTCTTACGCGTGCATCCCTGACTGTCTTATTCCAGGTTCGTCGCATTAAGAAGGTTCGGGACATGACGCGGGCCCGATCTCGGTCCAGTTCCATCACCGCTGTTACAGCCAACGGTACTGCTGTTCGCGGGGTCTTGTCTCGCAAGAGCAGCAGGCAGAGCGTTACGGAGACCGAGACGTCGAAGAACCTACGCCAACGGGCAACCGACTCGGCTATTGGTGTCAAGGGCTCGTTCCTGAAAGATGGTAGCAGGTTGCAGGAGGCGGAGGAGAACCCCATGGCGAGGCTGAAGCTGCTTCTGGTACGCAGACCTGTCGTGATCCACCTCTGCTTCGCGCTGACATTGCCGCTATACAGATCGCGTCCTTCCTTACTCTGCACATTTTGAACTTCTGCACTACTCTCACTCCCGCTACCGCCAACGCTCGCCATCAGAGGCATCCTCTTCGCACAGCACCGGAGGCTGTCCCCACACCCTCCGTCGACATCACTAGCCCTGCTATCGCTACAGTTCTTTCTCATCTAGCGCTGACCCAGGAGCCTGTGTTCACTGTGGAGGACTCTGAGCCTATCGATCTTGTCGTCAAGGTTGCGGCTCCTATTTACGTTCACGCTCTCCCTCTCGCCCCAGCCCCCCGTGCTTCCAACGCCAACACCGGCGAGGCAATCGAGAACTTCATGTCCTCCTGGAGCTCGCTCGTTGGCGATCCTGTCGTTTCGAAGTGGATCGTCGCGCTTCTCGCAGTCAGCGTGGTTCTCAACGGTTATTTGCTTAAGGGTATTGCGGCAGGTTCTGGTCTGGCGGCCATGCGTGCGGTACGCAGCCAAGGTGTTCGTTTCCGTTCGCGCGCGCGCTCCATCGTTAAGCTTGCCGATGAGCCCGAGGCGGAACAGGAGCACGCGCCTACTCCTTCCGTCATGTTCATGGCCAGTGCCGCACCCGTCGTGGAGGCTCCCGCACCTGCTCCCGCTCCCGAACCTGAGCACGCCCCAGTCACCCGTCCTCCCCCCTTGACGATATTCAGCCGCCCTCTGAACTTGGAGACTGTCGACAAGAAGCTCCAGGACGCCCTTCCGATCAGATCCCCTCCCCCAGTCGAGCCTATCACTCCGGAGTCGCGCGAAGTCGAGCCTACCGAGGTCGAGGTGCGCTCCCTTGCAGAATGTGTCGACGTCTTCGAGAACGGTCCCCGTCCTGTGTCGGTCGCGCTCAAGACGCTGAACGACGAGGAGGTCATCCTTCTGTCCCAGACTGGCAAGATCGCCGCGTACGCCCTCGAGAAGATGCTCGGCGACTTCGATCGCGCCGTGCGGATCCGTCGTGCCCTCATTTGTAAGTGATCGTCTTTGCTTTTGCATGGTGTTCCTGGAGACAGACGTGGCTGACATGACGTGTCCTCAGCCCGTGCTTCGCGAACCAAGACCCTGGAGAATTCGCTCATCCCGATGAAGGACTACGACTACTCCCGCGTGATGGGCGCATGTTGCGAGAACGTCATCGGCTTCATGCCCTTGCCCCTCGGTATCGCCGGCCCGCTTAAGGTTGACGGCCTCCTGTACCCCATCCCGATGGCCACCGCCGAGGGCACGCTCGTAGCGTCGACGTCTCGTGGCTGCAAGGCGCTGAACGCCGGCGGAGGTGTCACGACTGTTCTCACCGCCGATGGCATGACGCGCGGGCCTGCAATTGACTTCCCCTCGATAGTGCGCGCGGCAGAAGCGAAGGCATGGATCGAGTCGGACGACGGGTACGCGACGATCAAGGCGGAATTTGAGTCGACGTCGCGATTCGCCAAGCTGCAGAAGATCAAGTGTGCACTCGCTGGGCGGACGCTGTTCGTGCGGTTCGCGACGCGGACGGGAGACGCGATGGGGATGAACATGATCTCGAAGGCCACGGAGAAGGCGCTGGAGGTGCTGAGCCACGAGTTCCCCGAGATGGTCGTGCTCGCGCTGTCGGGCAACTACTGCACGGACAAGAAGCCGGCGGCGATCAACTGGATCGAGGGCCGCGGGAAGAGCATCGTCGCGGAGGCGGTCATCCCCGGGAAGGTCGTCAAGAGCGTGCTCAAGACGACGGTCGAGGGCCTGTGCAACGTGAACACGAAGAAGAACCTCATCGGGAGCGCGATGGCGGGCGCGGTCGGCGGATTCAACGCGCACGCGGCGAACATCCTCACTGCGGTCTTCCTTGCGACCGGCCAGGACCCCGCGCAGAACGTGGAGAGCTCGAACTGCATGACCCTCATGGAGCCGTGAGTACTTGTTTTGTTTGCTGTTGTCACGAAGCTGTTGTTGACGAAGGATGTGTCGGACAGAACAAACGGTGGCGAGGACCTGCTCATGACTGTCTCCATGCCCTGTATCGAGGTCGGCACCGTTGGCGGCGGCACGATCCTCGAGCCACAGGGTGCCGTGCTCGACATGCTCGGCGTCCGCGGTGCGCACCAGACGAACCCCGGGCAGAACGCACAGCAGCTCGCGCGCATCATCGCGTCGGCGGT
>VJXU01001700.1:0-13598 GCA_008694245.1 Ganoderma sp. BRIUMSc
CCCTCACCAACGCCGCCTTGCCCTACCAGCGGAGCTATGGAGTGGGGATCGACGAGGGCGTCCGCGAAATCGCTGTATATGCTCTGAAATGCACGTGTTGGCTGCGAGCGTTGCGTGCTCAGCATGGCCGGCGCGCTGAACTGATGTTGGTTGACCGAGTTGACGAGGTGTGCAGGAATCGTACGTGCGAGCGGAACGGAGTTGGGTTGCCCCCAGTGTCCATGCGACGAGCCGGAAGACGAGATCCTGGTGGATCCGTCATGTTGCAAGGCTTGAGCTTGATGCGCCACGGTGCCGCAGATGGGCAGTATGGTCCCATAACCCGCGGATCGGGCGATCGCAGAGCTCTCTGCAGTTGCTAGAGAGCGGTTGGGTTGGACGTGAACCGCGGCGACCTGATCGGAGTAGCTGGGTGAAGGGCGTGTAGCATGCTGGCGGTCGAAGACTGCACGTTCATAGCGATGCACCCCAGGCTGAGTACCGGTTGCGCGCACGGCGCCCTTCCCTGCAGGCCCGCGGTGCTGGTGACTACTTACCACTCCGGACGTGGTGGTGGCCGGTACATCTAGATATTGCGACAAGGAGTGGTGACCCTGGTGTGTCGAGCTCCGGACGGCGGTCACCGTGGGCCAAGATTCGGGCACACGGAAGTCGGGAGGGCTTATGGTCGCTGCCAGTGGCTGTGATGGGAAGGAATAGTAGGTGCGAGTCTCGGGGATGATGGACAGTGATTGGGTGCCACTGTGTCTCTGTTCGACTGCCAGGGTGGGCGATGGATGACTCCATGACGAACGAGGGATGAAATAACTCTGATACACAGCGTTGAAGATGTCTTCACTGTCTGTATCTTCCTTCGTTGCTGACGGCCTGGGATCGTGCTGTTCCGGCAAGGAAGGGGACTGTGGCGCAGGTGTCGGGCCATCTGCCCATGTACCCAAGGATTGTGGCGACTCAGCTGTCGAGAGTGTTCCACCGTCCGACTGCAGTGATGGTGTGCTGACCGGAGATGGGCCATGTCCCAGTGCGAGATCGGAGGAGTGCCGGATGGGCATCTGGCGTAAACCTGGAGGTATGTGGCGTTGAAGACGTCATTCGCAGTCTGTGGCAGTTGGTAGACCAGCTCGGGAGCTGTGGAGGCCGTACTCGCAGACTGGCATGAGCGCAGTGTCACCGACGACATCGAGTGTGAGGATGTATACCGCCGGCCAGGAGGAACTGGCGAGGGCACAGTCAAAGCGTCGATCGGTGTCCCGTTCTCCGAGGTTGCCAGCTGCGGTGCCGGTGGTAGAGGAGCTGATCGGAAGATGATCGATACCGGAGGTGGTTGTCTAGGAGGCGGCGTCGTGTTTTGAACCAGCAAGAGCTATCATGATGTTCAGATTTGTGGAAGGAATCCCAGGACTGACAAGAATGAACCTTACCTTCCTCTTCCTGACCGTCTTCCTCCGGCCTTCCACCTGACGTTTTCTAGATTGAATGGCCCCTGCTTTGACTGCTTTGGTTCTCGCCTTCTGCTGCTCGTACCTCCTCTTCCGTTTAGGCGGGAGAGGGTCAGCTCGTTCTCCTAGCTTATCCAGATGCAGCCCTGACAAAGGGCACATCTCCATGCACTGGGGGGTGGATCCGTTGATGTTGAGAGCGAGAGACAATGAATGCAGGCATGCTCACCATTCTGTCGTTGCCTATCGCTCTCTGAAGTTTAACCGGGGGCTGGTGTATTTGTCGATAGTTCTTTATCTGCGCCCCCTTCTCGCCATACTTTGGTCCCAAAGGATTTGAGATAGCCATGTAGAGTGGATCGTGGGCGAAATGTGGCGCGGGATGAGGTCTGTGTATGGAGGGGAGGAATGAGGACTGATATCACGGTCGGGTACGACTTAAACTTGTCGGAGCGACATCCTGTGTAAGACCAAAAGCGGTGTATGTGGATCGAGAGGAAGAAGCGGCCCCTTGGTTCGCTTGTTGACAGAACGGCGCGTGGATCACGTAGCCTCAGCGGAGCCTGGCTTCTGGCGGCACCTGGGCAGATGAAGCAATGGGCGGTGTTGCGGCGCCTTCGAGGATATACACTCCGCAGATGATGGGCACCTCAGCCTGAGCCATACCTGAGATATCTGATCCTCGTACGTGTTGAAAGGGAATCCTTCTCAATATTAAGTATCACACACTCGGAAATCCTTCATCAAGGAGTCTGCATTCGTAAGTCGCTGACTCAGTAAGCCCACAAAAAGGTACAGCATACCTCCTTCATTCCCTGATAACTTAAGGAGCGCAGGCTTCGTCTCCGCCGAGTGGCACAGCCCAGCCGTTTCCACGAAAGAACACGCGTCCATTCTGAATATCTCGAGAATGACTTCGGCATGGGAATCTGTCGGTAAGCCCGTTTAGGTATGCCTTGTTTTCTCGCCTAATTCCGCAGTTCGCGAGAAGTTGAGTCAGTCTACGCCACCGCCATGACCGTGCGTCGTAGCGCATGGCACGCACCACACACGAACCGGACAGATCAATCGTGTAGTAGGCTCATGGAGTGACTGGAAGGGAGTGAACGGTCTATGACTCACAGGCGGGATAAAGAAGTAGCGATGCTAGCGGGGTCAAGTTTGAGATTGTATAACTCGGGGAAAATGCCAGTGTAATGCCAGTTTCCCGCATGACCGTGCCGTGGCCGGGGTGGCGCAAAGAGAGGTTGAAGCGGCGGACGGCTGTGGCGTGATAAGAGTAACTCAAGTGAGGTGGATGGAGGCTTGTACGGAGCCCCAACGACCCATGGGGACTGGCGGACTCGGAGGAAATGGTGCTCGCAGTGCTGTGATCAGAGACCGCTCATGGAGTGCCGCCACCGCCCGCATCAGGCTCTCGAGGCTGCTATAACGGGTAATAGAGACGCCCAAAGTCAAACCGGGCCACCAGTTTCGGAGTCCGCTGTGAGATCGATGTCTCCCTCGTCGCTCTCATTGCTGTCACCGTCATCGGTTCTCACTGGTGTCTCCTGCGCTTCACTCTCTTCCGCTCACGGTTCATCACCCTTCTGCCCATCCTGGATGGCCTGATGTAGGTAATACAGGCACATGAAGAACCCAAGGTCGTACGCCGACTCGGACCGCTTGGTAACTCAAATATCCCCCCAGGCCGCCCGACATGCTCGCCTAATTGAGTGGCCTGCTATGAGTAGGAAAGATTGAGTTTGTCAACCTTCCTTACTCGTAGCAGTTTGCTTGTATGCGAGCCCTCCTTGTCGCATCAAAAGCGGAATCGAAGCTATTATCCCTGCGGAGGACAATCGGAGGGAGAAGGCGAGGATCGTGTATTTCCGTACGCAAATTTAGGACAAGGGAACAAAGGTGCGTACATGGAAATAATTGTCTAGAGGATACATGGAATGGAGCCTGTATTGCCCAGGAGAACATCCATACGGCTCGAGTAGGACTATAGATGTAGGACTATAGATTAAAAGAGGTGTGATTCAAGGCCTGCAGACTCCACCATAATCTCCTCTAGCAGCCTTCGAGCTCGTCGCAGCATTTACCGCGCTTTTCACTCTTTACCTTACATCGCCAGCTATGTCTTGCATCCTTGAGCTCACCATGCCCACTTCCTGCTCCTCTGAGCCCTTCGGTACGTTAGCTCTACTGACGCCTTGGCGAATCTCTACCGATGAATGGCCGCCCTTCCTTCTGTAGGAGCATGCCCCACGATGATCAGTATGTCTCTTCCTTTTGGTTCCTCCAGACATGGCGCTAATTCCACGGAATACAGACGTTTGCGAGTGGCTCACGATCCACCACACGCAACAGCGACTGCGGCACGCACAAGTACCACATCTTCGCCATCGCCGAGTACCTGATCTTGATCTTCGGCAGCAAGAGCGACTACATCAACACCAACATCGGCATCCCCTCGGCCCCCTCGCCATCGAGGTACGCTCAGCCTCATTGTCCCTAGAAATCCTCCCCTGAGCGTCTGCTTGCAGCTCTCCGGCCAGATCGACATCTGCTAGTGTGCGTCGCGCCTCTCCGAGTCTCAGTTCACCATGAACGTCAAGTACCCGCTCCTCGCCTCCGTCAAAGCCGGCACATACAAGGGCGATCTGCACTGCGGGCGTGGCATTGACTTCGCCATTGGCGTGCCCGAGATCTATGGCACGCTCCGGTTCTGGGTGCAGGGCGGCACCTGACCGCCTGGCTGTGGGTCAAGTTCGACCTGCACATCTTCGACGTCGAATAAAAAGGCAAGTTCACAATGCTCTCCATCCCGTGAGCTCCTATGTTTCTTCTTTCCGAGTTACAGCTGACATGTTGATTGCTCAGCGCTCAGCCGCTAGTTCCCCTCGCTCGACAACTTGATCGAGGCTGCGAGCAGCCCTGAGGCCGTCGCTGCCATCGCATCACCCTCGATCAGCATCCATAATGAGGCTGACAACAACACGAACATCGCTGCGCCAACTATCTCTGTTGTCGCCGCCGCCTCCGAGTAGATTGGCTACTAGTTGGTGTTCTGCTTCGCACTCGTAATCTCTCCTGTCGTTAACCTCCGTGAATTGATTATGTTGCAGTTTTTTCCCCTATCGGGACGTGGTCCAGAAGTTGTGAGCAGCCCACACATCCAACAGATTCGAAGTTAAGTTATTGGTTCTGGGTACCATGCATTCGTCGTATTCCTCCCTGCGAGGTCCTCGCCTGCCGGTGCTCATTAAAAACTCCATCTCGATGTGCCGTGCGATATTGGTGATTCCCCAATGAAACTAGTCAAATCTCCTCATCATTCGCGGTGTGCACGAAACAATGAATTACTGATTCTCTACGCGAACCTACTGAGTACGAGGCCAAGATGCAGCCGCGCGGAATGGACGGAGTCCCGAAAGGTAAATGATGAGACGCCCGAAACGTGGGCAGCGCCGCAGCGGGCACGAAAATCGATCGCACTGCCAGTCACCAGTGCCCTACTGCCCCACCAGCTCATCGACGTCAACTCACTTGTGTTGCCGCATTCTACGGCTCAATCTGGACTCGCTCATTCACTATATGCTTGTGCTTGTGAGTATACGCTCTACTGGAACTTGTCGACGAGTTCAGCGGCCAGCCACCACCAAGCCTTCCTGACGACCTCACGCACGCACGCACGCACAGCTCAATCACATTTTGTATGGTTTGCTATGGGTAGTATAAGTTGTCATGTCAAATTATATCACCCATAGCCATCCATACATGCGTGGTATGTTACCGTAGCTCAAACATTGGCATTGGGTGTGTACCAGGCAACTACGCATTCGAGAGGCGACTTGAAGGGAGGAGATTCAGAATCACGCGGAAGAAAGTCAGTGCATTGTAAGCACATCTCTTTCTGTTATTGTTACAGGTCAGTGTCATCCTCTATTCCAGGCTCAAGCTCCATCAATCAGTCATCTCTTGCTGTGGTTGCTTAGGCGAAGCTGGAGGTTGAACTTGGGTTTGTAGAGGGTGGATATGGGTAGTAGAAGTTGGCATGGGCTTCCTGAGTGGCCAGAAGGAGGAGGTCACTTTGGGAGCCCGTGAACGATGCATCGAGGTATGTCTTGTCGTAGCCTTGTCCAATTGCGAAGTCCGTGCTAAGGAGAGGCGACATGGTATTGGCCCAGAACGGCTCACACTCCTCGAAGCCACCTTCGAAGGTGCGAGCCATACTGATGTTGTTGGGTGCATGCGCGCGAGGTGTACCTGGCACAACCAAGGCGTCGGTCCTTCGCTCCATCAAGGAGTTTGGGAGGATCGAATGAGACCCGACGGGGAGATCGTTGTGCCAGCGCGCGAAGTGCTCAGGTGCATTCGTCGTCGGGCTGGCGATCTTGTCACCTCCGATTTGCGTGGTGTATAGAGGTACATCGAGAGGCGCAGCCCCAACGCTGGCCTGCGTGGCTGGCAGAATTATGGGGCGGTTATCGATGAGGGTTTGCGCGAGCTCGCTGTATGCGCTTATCGACGTGCGCGCCGGCTCAGAGCGTTGCGTGCTCGTCGTGATAGGCACGCTGAACCGATCATGGTTGATCGAGTTGACGAGCGACGCGGGGGCCATGGGCGCGAGCAGACTCCCAGTGGCGCTGGTGTGGACGAAGGTCGTTTGCGATGGCGAGGACCACCCCGAGACGTGGCCTGGGTTGTCGTGCGGAGCAAGGGTCACCATGGTGTGTCCGTCAGGCGCTTCATGCTGCATGGCAGTCTCGATGGGCGGCGTGGTCCAGTAACCAGCGGATCGGATGGCCCCCGATCTTCCTGTAGTCCCTAGACAATGGTTGTAATGGCCATGACCTGCGGCAAGTCGATCAGAGGGGCTTGGATATGGGCGTGTGGCGTTGCGGTCATGGGTCGCATGTCCAGGACGACGCTGTGCGGGAGCACCGGCGGCGCGCGATGCACCCCTACTTGCAGATGTGCGCCGCCGATGAGCCCTCAGTACTCCAGGAGAAGAAGTGGTCAGTACATTCCGATGCCCAAAGTGCTGTCCCGGGTGTGTCAATTTCCAGACGGCGGTTTCCATCGTTGTCGGACCGCGTGTACAGATGTCGAGAGGATCCGTCAGTGCAAAACGAGATGGTGGAAGGGAGAGGAGCTCAGGCATCTGTTCCACCGTATTGCAGGACGGGAGAGCTGTCTCGAGGACGCCGGACGGGGCGTTCGCGTATTCCTGCTCGCGCGCGGGCGATAGGTGGCTCCCCCACGAACCAGGATTGAAAGAACTCTCACAAACAGTGTTAGAAAGGTCCTCGCTGTCTGCATCTTCCTTTTCAGTGAACACCGTACCATCGAGCCCCGCTGCTGCGTAAGAGGACAGTGGCGTGGTGGTCGGTATCATGCCCCTCGGACATGATGTCCCCAGCGATGGCGGCGATTGGATTGTGGAGGGTGTCCCGCTGTCTGATTCTAGTGACGGCGTGTTAGCTGGAGACGGGACGTGGCTCAGTGTGGCGTGTCCCGTTTGGGGTGCGGCAGAGAATTCGAAGTAGTAACACGCCGAGTCGAGGACATCTGGCTTCTGGTCACGCTTCGCAGCTGGCAGTGGCGGGTGGATCGGGTCAACTACAGGTGCTGAACCTGCAGAATGGGGCTGTCCCACCCACCATACTGACGTCGATGGGGCGAGAGCGTGTCCGGGAAGCAAGGGAGAGGAGGTACGGTGGTCCTCAGATGCCGTGCTCCGTGCGGCTGAGAGCTGCGGAAGTGGTGGAGGACGGGCTATCCGGAAGGTGTTGCGGAGCTGCGGTGGTTGCTCTGGAGGCGGCGTCGTGTTTTCGACTGGTGGGGGCTATCGTGACGCTCAGATTTGTAGATCTGATGACAGGACTGACAATAATGAAATGTACCTTCTTCGCCGCCGTCTTCCTGCCGCATTCAGCCTGCCCTCTCTGAGACAGGATGGCCGCTGCTTTGCCCGCTTGGATCCTCGCCTTGTGCTGCTCGTACCTCTTCTTCCGTTTAGGCGGGAGAGGGTCGGCTCGGTCTCCGAGCTTGTCCACATGCAGCCCTGGCGAGGGGCACATCTCCATACACTGGGAAGCAGCTCGATTGTTGTGAAAAGCAAGAGACAAAAGCATGCATGCTCACTCACCCGTCTGGCGTGCACCACGCACAGACTGCACGGATCAATCATGTAGCAGGCTCATGGAGCGTATCGCAGGGCGTGAACGATTTATGACTCACAGGCTGGATGAAGGAGTAGTGAGGCCAGCGGGGTCAGGTTTGAGATCGTCTAACTCGGGGAACAAGTTCTGTAGTGCCAGTTTCCCAAATGGCGCCGTGGGTGGCGCAGAGAGAGGTTGAAGACGGTTGTGGGGTGGTAACAATAGCTCAAGTAAGGTGGACGGAGTCGTGTAAGTACGAATCCCTGACAACTGACGCCGTCTATGAGGACTGAGGGAGAAAAAGGTTCTCGAAGTGCTGTGCCAGCCGGCCGCGCTCATGGAGCGCCGCCATCCCAATCAGGCTCTCGAGGTTGCTATAACGGGTAACGGAGACGCCCACTGCGAAACGTGGCCACCAGTTTCGGAGTCCGCTTGAGAGATCGATGGGTTCTCGCCTCACCCTCGTCCCTCTCGCCGCCATCGGTTCTCGCTGCTGTCGACTCTTTTGCGCTGCAGTCTCTCCCCGTCTGTAATCCCTGTGAATATCTGAGGTCTCCAAATCTATGGCTCAGTGGAGCACGAAACACTCCGACGACGGTTTCCTGCTCTGCAAATTTCTTCGTAGCCCTTCCGTTCTCGGTTCATCGCCCTTCTGCCGATCCCGGACGATGTGCGCTGTGCGTATGCACTACAGTCACACGAATAGCCTAACTTTATTTACCACACCAACTCCTTTCTACACAATGCATTGAACAAAGACACGACTTGGACCGCTGCCAGTGAGGACATGCTCACATGGCAGTCGAATTGCGTGACCTGCTATGAGTAGGAAAGATTGAGTTTGGCAACCTTTCTTACTCATAGCAGTTTACTTGTACGCGAGCCCTCCTTGTCACATCAAAATCGGAATCGAAGCTATTATTCCTGCGGAGGACGCAATATCTCGGCATAAAGTCTCATAAAGTTGGCAGAGGTCAAGAGCCTCTTCAGACTCCGCCGTAATCTTCTCTAGCGACCTTCCAGCTCGCCACAGCTTCTACCGCACTCTTCACTCCTCACCTTACATCCCCAGCCATGTATGTCTTGCATCCTCAAGTCCACCATGTCCACTTCCTGCTCCTCTGAGCTCTAGCCTCTTCAGCACGCTACCTCTGCCGAAGCCTTGGTGAAACTCTACTGACGAACGGCCGCACTTCCTCCTGAAATGGTGTGCCCCACGATGATCGGTATGCCTCTGCCTTCTGGCTCCTCCAGGCATGGTGCTAATTCTGCGGAATACAGACGTTTGCGAGTGACTCATGATCCACCATACGATCGCGAGCAACAGCGACTGCGGCGCAAAGAAGTACCACGTCTTCGCTGTCGCCGAGTACCCGACCTTCGGGAGCAAGAGCGAGCACATCAACACCAACATCGACATTCCCCTCGGCCCCCTCGCCGTTGAGGTATTCTAGAGCGCTGAATCGTTATCAGAAGTTCCTCTCCTGACCGTTTGCGTTCAGTTCGCCGGCCAGATCGACATCCGCGAATGCGCCACGCGCCTCTCCCAGCTCACCGTGAACGTCAAATACCCGCTCCTCGCCTCCGTCAAGGCCGGCACATACAAGGGCGACCTGCACTGCGGCCGTGGAATTGACTTCGCCATCGGCGTGCCCGAGATCTACGACACGCTCCGGTTCTGGGTGCAGGGCCGCGACGCGTGCCACCCGACCGCCTTGCTGTGGGTCGAGTTCGATCTGCGTGTCTTCGACGTCGAGTACAAGGGCAAAATTGCTGTGCTACCTATCCCGTGAGCTCCTGCATTCGTCTTTTTTAGGAGTTGGAAGATGCTGACGCTTCGAGTGCCCAGCCGCTGGTTCTCCTCTTCAGACAAGTTGATCGAGCGCGTGGCCAGCCCCAAGGCTGTCGCTGCGATACCGTCGCCGTTGATCAGCGTCCACAATGAGACTAACAACATTACGAACATTGTCGCGCCAACTGTCGCTGTCGCCGCCGCCTCGTAAATAGGGATAGTAGGTGGTGTTCGCCTTCGCACTCGCAACGTCTCTTCTATAGCCTCTGTAAAGTGATTTTCAGATCCTCCGTCTGTATATACGTCAGAAATTGTAGAAACCGCTGTCATTCGAAAAAACTTAATCTCGATGTGCGATAGTAGTCGTTGCCAACAGAATCATCACTCTACGTGAGCCCACCGAGAACGAGACAAGGCAGCCGCCCAGGCCCCAGGGTGGATGGCGTCCCGAAAAGAGTAAGTGAGACGCCCATAACGTGAGCCAAGAAAATCGATCGCACCCCACCGGCTCATCGATGTCAACTCGCTTGTTGCCGCTTCCTACGTGGTAACCTGGAGCCTGGACTCTCTAATTCACTCTATGCTTGTGCTTGCGAGTATATGCTCTACTGGGACTTGTCAGCGATTCAGCGGCCAGCCATCACCGAGCCCTTGCTCTCGGACGACCTCACGCGGACACGGACACCTCAATCACATTTGTATGGTTTGCTATGGGTGGGATAACTCGTAACGACGAGTTATATCGCCCATAGCCATCCGTGCATGCGTGGTGTCTCACCGTAACTCGAACAACGGCGTTGGGTCCGTAACAGGTGGCAGCTATCCATTCAGAGATTTGGAGTAAAGCGGAACAAAGTTAGTACATCACGAAGACATTTCATTCTTTGTGGAGCAGTGTCAGTCCCTATGTCAAGCTCAGGGTCTACCATTCACTTGACCCTTGCATGGCTGCTGCGGCGAAGCCGAAGGTCGAACTTGGTACTGTGGAGGATGGATATGGGTGGGTTAACTCGTCACGAGTTTCCTGCCACGTCGAAGTGGTCAGGAACTGCTGGGAGAGGTCGCTTTCGGAGCCCGCGAGCGATGCATCGAGGTACGTCTCGTCATAGCCTAAGCCTTGCCCGATTGCGATGTCCGTGCCGAGGAGGGGTGGCATGATATTGGTGCAGAACGACTCGCACTCCTCGAAGCCACCTTCGAAGGTGCGAGCCATACCGATGTTGTTGGGTGCATGCGTGTGGGACGTGCCTGGCACAACCACGGCGTCGATACTTGGCTCCATCAAGGGGCTTGTGAGGATCGAATGCGGCGCGACGGGGAGATCGTTGTGCCAGTGCGCGAGGAGCTCAGGTGCGGTCGCCGCCGGGCTTGTAATCTCAAAATCTGCGATATGCGGGGTATATAGAGGCGCGTCAAGGGTCGCAGCGCCAACACCGGCTTGTTCAACGAGCGGAACTGCAGAGTGGGGATTGACGAGGGCGTCCGCGAGATCACTGTATGTGCTTTGAGGTGCACGTGTTGGCTGCAAGCGTTGCGTGCTCATCGTGGTCGGCGCGCTGAACTGATGTTGATTGACCGGGTTGACGAGGTGCGTAGGAATCGTGCGCGCGAGCGGAACGGAGTTGCGGTGCCCCGAGTGCCCATGCGACGAGTCGGAAGACGAGATGCTGGTGGATCCGTCATGCTGCCAGACCTGAGCTTGATGCGCGCTGATGGGCAGTGTGGTCCCATAGCCTGCGGATCGGGCGATCGCAGAGCGTTCTGCAGTTGTTGGAGAGCGGTTGTCATGGGCATGACCCACCGCGACCCGATCGGAGTGACTGGGATAAGGGCATGAAGCGTGCTGGTGGTGGAAGGTCGCACGTTCAGGACGATGCACCCCAGGCTGAGTACCGGTTGCGCGTGCAACGCCCTTCCATACAGGCCCGCGGTGCTGGTGACCACTGACCACTCCGGACGTAGCGGTGGCCGTCACATACGGATGCTGCGACAGGGAGCGGTGGTCCTGATGTGTCGAGCTCCGGACGGCGGTCGCCGTGGGCCAAGATTCGGGCACGCGGAGGTCGGGAGGGCTCATGGTCGCTAGCTGTGGGGGGGAAGGATAGTAGGAGCAATCAGGTATGTACTGCACAGAATTTTGGGAGGCAATGCACTGATGAGTTTCAGGGACGATGGATAATTGTGTGTCACTGTGTCCCTTCTCGACCGCCAGAGTGGGGGATGGACGACTCCATGACGAACGAGGGATGAAATAACTCTGGTAAACAGCGTTGAAGATGTCTTCGCTGTCTGTATCTTCCTTCGCCGCCAACCGCCTGCGATCGTGCTGTTCCAGCAAGGAAGCGGACTGTGGCGTACGTGTCTGGCCATCTGTCCAAGTACCCAAGGATCGTGGCGATGGTGGCGACTCAACTGTTGAGGGAGTTCCACCGTCCGAAGGCTGCAGTGATGGCGTGCTGATCGGCGATGGGCCATGTCCCAGTGCGAGATCGGAGGAGTGTCCGGATGGGGGTCTGGCGTAAAACTGGAGGTATGTGGCGTTGAAGACGCCATTCGCAGTCTGTGGCGGTCGGTAGGCCAGCTCGGGAGCTGTGGAGGACGCACCCGCAGAATGGCATGAGCCCAGTGTCACCGGCGGCATCGAGTGTGAGGATGTATACCGCCGGCCAGGAGGAATTAGCGAGCGCACAGTCAAAGCATCGATGGGTGTCCCGTTCTCCGAGGTTGCCAGCTGCGGTGTCGGTGGTCGTGGAGCGGATCGGAAGGTGATCAGTACCGGAGGTGGTTGTTCAGGGGGCGGCGTCGTGTTTTGAACCAGCGAGAGCTATCATGATGTTCAGATTTGTGGATGGAATTCCAGGACCGACGAAAGTGACACTTACCTGCCTCTTCCTCACCGTCTTCCTCCGGCCTTCCACCTGACGTTTTCTAGATTGAATGGTCCCTGCTTTGACTGCTTTGGTTCTCGCCTTCTGCTGCTCGTACCGCCTCTTCCGTTTAGGCGGGAGAGGGTCAGCTCGTTCTCCTAGCCTATCCAGATGCAGCCCTGACGAAGGGCACATCTCCATGCACTGGGGGGTGGATCCGTTGATGTGGAGAGCGAGAGCCACTGAATGTATTCGTGCTCACCATTCTGTCGTTGCCTATCGCTCTCTGAAGTTTAACAGGGGGTTGGTGTATTTGTCGATAGTTCTTTATCTGCGCCCCCTTCTCGCCATACTTCGGTCCCAGAGAATTTGCGCTAGACATGTAGAGTTTGCTTGTGGATGAGATATGGAGCGGGATGAGGTCTGTGTATGGAGGGGAGGAATGAGGACTGATATCGTGGTGGGATGTGTCCTTAACTTGTCAGAGCGAAATCCTGTGTACAGCCAAAAGTGGTGTATGTGGATCGAAGGGAAGAAGCGGCCCCTTGGTTCGCTTGTTGACAGAACGGCGCGTGGATCACGCAGCCTCGGCGGAGCCTGGCTTCTGGCGGCACCTGAACAGATGAAGCAATGGGCGGTGTTACGGCCCCTTCGAGGGTACAAACTCCGCAGACGTTGGGCACCTAAGCCTGAGCTGTACCTGAGATATAAATCGGGTGCTTAAGGACGCCCTGATTGATTGTCGTGTTGAAAGGTATCCTTTTCTATATATTCGTAAGTATCTCATGTTCCGAAACCTTCGTCAAGTATTCAGAAGTTGCTGACTATTACTTAGGTTAATAGCGCCGTCCTCATTACATTTGCACCATATACGCAACGGTGGAGCGACCACTCATTAAGCTCACAATAAAGCGAAGCAAATGCACAGGTCCTTCATTCCCTGATAACTGGCACAAAAACGTGCGGAGCGCAGGCTTCGTCTCCGCCAACTGGCACAGCCCGGCCGTTTCCACGAAAGAACACTCGTTCATTCTCTTGAGAATGACTTCTTCATGGGAATGTCTCAGGAACCTCCTTTAGGTAGGCCATGTTTTCTCGCTAAATTGCGAGAAGTGGAGTCAGTCTTCGCGAATTGCCACCGTGCGTCGTAGACTCGTAGTGCACATCAACTACGCACGGATCGCATGAATCCATCATATAGCAGAACGTCGGAGCATCTGGTAGGAATGAGCTATCTATGACTCACAGGTGAGATAAAGGAAGAACGAGGCCCCGCCGTGGAGTTGCTACCACATCATGTAACTCCGGTTCAACTTGCTGGCAAACGGGTCCCAATCAGGCTCTCGAG
>VJXU01001708.1:0-13316 GCA_008694245.1 Ganoderma sp. BRIUMSc
CAGCGAGCGTCGCGTCGTCCGCAGGCCAGAGGGCGCGTAGGTGCCCGACGGCGAGATCGCGTGCGGTAGGGCAGGACAGGACGGTGGAGGCGCGGAGGATGGAGATGAGCGTTGGTTCAGGTGGGGTGATGGAGGCGAATTTGCTGGACGTCGTGGAATGAGGGGGTGGAGGGTGGCGGTAAGGGTGCGCCTGGGGTGATGATGGGAGAGATGTAAAGACACTCACAAAGGCGTTTCTAGTGCGGCGAGGAACGGCTCAAAGTCCTCCACGCTGAGCCCTGCAACTTCGTACACCGGACACCCCTCAATCCTCCACGACTTCTGCAACCCCTCGTCTTCGAACCAAGCCGCGAACACGGTGGAGAAGCGAGCCAAACGAGCCTGGTAAAGCTTGAACACCGTGTCACCTACGGCGATCACAACGTTGCCGTCTGGATACCAAAAGTCGGCACTCTTCTTCTGCGTGGGTGTGTTGTCCGGCGCGAGCTGTATCCCCTCTTCCTGCTTAACGCGCTTGGTATCGGTGAGTTCAGGCGGCTCGATGTCCGGTTCAAGTTTCTGATATTGTTCAATCGACGATAGGACAGAGAAGGCCGGGCGAAGAAGCTCACCCGTTTGTTCGCGCTCAGAACCGACTCGGACTTGCTCTCGGGTGCCAAATCATCTATGAAGCATGCAGAAGTTTCAGTCAAGGTAGTACGATCCTTGATGCTCTCCAGGTTCAAGGATATACTGACTCGATAGGGAAGGGTCGGGCTTTGGCTCAGTCTTGATGGTGGACATGATGTTCCGTCGGCGACGTGGAAGATGTGAGCGGACAAGAGTGGAAGATATTCATCTGGCACGCTCGAGGCAGGGCGATACGAGGTGCGAGACAAGGTCGCCGTCGCCGTCGTCGGGAGCTCCCGTCGGTGGCGCAGTGTGATCGACGTGTGATGCGCCCCTAGCGGCCTCTGCGTGCGGGCCGCCTGCCCCGGGACCGATGCCACGGCTCCTCGCGCCGCGCTAATATGCCGTTTGGCGGATCTCCAAGTGCGTCACCGCTGCAGGGCTCGGTATTCCTCCTTTCAAGTTTCAACACACGAACATGAAGCTACCTTTGTTGTGAGTAAGGCATGCGGTCAACCCAATCTGATGGTTGAACCGACCTTATCTGCCAAATACGAGTAGAACTGAAACGAACATCGGCCCTTACACTCAGTATCCGATCTAGGGACAACATCAGCAAAACGCTTTTTTGCAAGGAGAAGCGAAGAGGAGATGGTGACTGTGACGTAAAGAGAAGGAGCATCATCAAGTCGTTCTGAAAACATCAGGTACGCAACCGTCGTCGTCACGTCGCCCATCTAACGCGTGCCAACTTTGTTGAGCTACGTTCACCTTACTGCTTCTCCATATAGGAGTGTGTCATTCCATATATCTGAACTTTGCTGCATGGGGCAATGTAGGGCTCCGTTTGGGATTTCTCACTGCCTCCGAGGCCTCCAGGCATCTCATCGCGATTCTGCGGTCATGATACGTATCTCTTGCATCTGGTACAAGCATCCTATCTATCGTTTTGCGTTCATTTTGCTTCTCCCAGACGTTCTGGGGACAATTTGAAGGCGGTCTCAAATATGGCCGGCGGGTCCCAGCCAGCCCGTGCGAGTGACTTGGGTCCCCCTGTTTCTCCCGACACTAGGCTCCACTCCCCTGAAAGCGTGTCCTTTACATTTCCGCTTCACACCCATTGCATAAGAGTGACATTCTACTCTGTGTAATCGGCGGATCGGCCATACGCACTTATCTACTTCAAATTCGCTACTAGTTGACAAACCGAAATCGCCGCGCTGTCCATGCCAGTTCCCAACCCAAATGTCAGCGAAACACCGGGCTCCAGCATCCGATGCACAGATTTATTTAGCAACAGGGTGTGCCAAGGATTGGACGGCTTTTCTAACGAGAGCCATTCCTCTCTTACGGACGTTGGCATCCTGGTATCAGTGAGTGATGCAGTCTTAGTACGATAAACGTGTACTTACGTCCATAGCTAGACCACGCAATCATCGTCTTTGCACATACTACCAGCACCAACCGCTCTGCACTCGTGCACACCATCAGACGTCCGAACGATGTGTACGCCGCATAACATGGCAACGAGGGTCGAGCTCGCCTCGGAATATGGCTCATCCATCCACTTCTTGCCAGTCCTCACCGTGTCACCGCGGACCACGATCCGCACATCTCAGGAGCCGAAGGGCCCCCTCGGTGTTCACATACCGGCAGTGACAACCCATGTGTCGGCCTCTTTGAGATCGATCTATGGCTCGAGCTATTTAACGGCGACGGTCATTCCATCGCCATTCCAGACCGATGGAGCAAGTTCAAGCGAAGCGTCCTTGGCCCCAACGACCACCGTAAACCCAGCTCGGTCAGCAGGCACGTCGCGAGCTCGCCAGCTTAGAGCCCAAACCGTTGCTGGAATAGCAGTCGGCGGGGTCTTCTGCCTCGCAGCGGTCTTGTTCTGGTACCTGTCCCGACAGAGACGCAGCGCGGCGGCGCACTCAAGACGGGTGTCCCCCTTCACAGGTCCAGGTGCGTTCTGTTTCGCCATCTTATATAGCTCTACTCACTGGGCGGGCACTGACCACGTCGAACTTGAATTCACATGTACCTATAGCTCATCGCTGGTCACCATTCTCCTCGACGTCGAGCACCGCTGGAGGGCCAGCCTCCAGTGGCAATGTTGATATCGGCAAAAGGGAACCATACGGAGTTGATGGGGACCTCGCGGAGGGTAATAGTGAGTGAATTATCGAGGACCCCGTTTCTTTCCATCGACGATTAAGACGACCCTTCCAGGTTTGGCGGAAACTGAGCCCTCCGATTTGGCCACCGTAGGTTCGAACACTCCAGAGAACTCTGCAATCCTACTGCAGATTCCCGTTTTCCTCCGAGAATGCATCAACGAAAGCCATCGACACGGGAGTAGGAAAGGCTCCTCGGAGCGGCTGAGGAACAGCACTCTTGTGCCGCCAACTTCGTGGCAGAGCGGACCGGGAACGACAGGTAACAAGGGGGACGTTATGCTTCAAGGTCCCAGGATAGGACATGGAGATGGGACAGGGCAGCGTAGAGGTCGCCGCCGAGAAATGGACGGAGGTGTGAGATTGGAGGGGGGGAGACCGGGCGGGCCACATGATCTCGCCACAATCGAAAGCGACCGACCCGAGTCGGCCTACTCGGAGGGCTCGACTTTGCCGCCTTCATATTCCTCGCACTTCTGAGAGATACCGTGATGGAGCTCTGGAGACACAGAATGTCATAATGATCTCTGAACTCAATAGGCCTGAGACTTGACAGACATTGCCACAAAGACATAAAATCACCTCAAGGACTACGTTTCTATGTGCGGTTGCAGTTACTTTGTGTTTTGACTCGCCGGATGAAGAGACATAGCTTCGCTACATGGAATGAGACTCGTACATCGCGTCAAAACTTACCAGTAACCAAATTCGACGGGCACGACGTTCATGCAAGGACATATGTGTCGATGAGCCTGTGAATGTTTGAAGTGGAATATCGAACGGCACAAAGTTGTTCTGTGAACTTCGAAGCGAATGAGTCGTTAGGCCGGGGACGAAGATCACACCCAAGAGATATTCCAGCCAGTGACAGGCAGCGGCGTCTAGCTTGTATACGAGGATCATTAAACATACAAATTATTTATGATACTAACAGAGAGAAGGGCCACCGTCAGCATGCGATGGCGGTGCAAGGCCAGATGTCACGAACCTCATGCGCACACATACAGTGCCCACTGATCTCTTATGCCGCTCTGAACACCCGGATCTCGTAGCGCAGCACCCGCCCCTCCTTCAACACCTCCGTCCGCCACGGCGTGTTCGTCGCCCGCCTGTACTGCTTTGTCTCGAACGCGTCGACCGACGCCCACTCGTGTATCGCAAGGAACTTCGGCGGCCGGTCCGACTCCTCTTCCATTTCCCGCCCTCCGAGTCCCTTGCGGTCCCTCTCTCGCACTCGCTCAGGCTCCGGCTCCATTTCCCGCTCCTTCCCCTTCCCCTTACACTTTCCGCCCCCATCGCCATGCACACCCTCGCTGCCAGTATCCGTTTCTGTTTCCGTCGCCGTCGCCGTCGCGATACCAACGCCACTGAGCCCACGCTCAGGGTCCGACGCGTCGACCCCGAGCTTCTCCTTGAGCACATAGCGACGGCTGCGCACCCACCCGGGCACCCGCGCCCATCAGGAAAAACCTCCTCCGCTGTTTAGATATATATTAGGTATGTCTCCGGCCTAAATGCTCTACGAGGTAAATAAGTGAAATGTGCTCTCAATATCCGGAGATAATACTGACTGTAGTATGTATGGGTGTAAACTGGCCAAAAAACCAGGCTGTAGCTTTATGAGACGGTGCGGGCGAGCGCATTGAGTCTCAATACAGCCGAATCCCGACTACTGGTAAGCAAGCGGGATTGGGCGCTAAGCACGCCAGGAGGACGGTAATGTCCTGTGCTCACGCCGTGGAAAGTTCTGAAGTTGGGCACTGGCGACTTGAAGGTATCTCCAATGGTATGAAACTTGAGCCCTTGTTACCCATTGTAAAGCATACATATACATTAATATACAAGCATAAAAGTCTCCATATCCGCATACGCATTTAGGTAGAATGTTCCACATTTCTCAAGGACGTTGCTACTAGTCCATTCACGGGGAGCGACAGGTCCAAAGTCGGGAAAAAGATGGCAGCTCCGTTCGATCCTATCAACCGGAATGATGCTTGCGCGGCGATCTGCGATTGCGCGCGTCACCTTGTAAAGGCCGTGGTCACGATTAGGGTGGGGCGAAAAACTCTCCGGGGGGTTTCTCGCAGGGTTATTAACAGGAGGCCGTCTAAGGGTGAGTTATTCGCGCAGTTATTAACAGGTTAATTTCGGGCGCCTGTAGGGCGCTTACGCCTTCGAGCCCTCCTCGCTGTCAAACATATTTCGAACGAATATACGCCCTTACAATGAGTCCACGCCATGGCGCAGTCATTCACGGAGGACTTGTGTTGCACATTTGTGACCTGGAGCCAGAGGCAGTGGTGAGCCATTCCATCCATGAATTAAGCGCCCTAACCCCGGCAGGCGCAGATCGGCCCAGCCTAAGTTGTCAGTCTAAGTTGTCTGCTCAGAGCCACATCACTGGGTGCAAACAAATGGCAAGGGCAGAAATGGGCACCTAGACATCCATCATGCTCACAATTGGGGTTGAGACCGTGTTCCTCCATGCCACACAGTACAATCAAGCGCCCGAGTTTCTAACAGTGCGAAAAACCCCCCTGGGCTCTTCACATGTTAATAACCATGGTTAATAACGCCTGTTATTCACGTTTGCAAATAACCTATAGGTTTCTCGCCCCACAGTAGTCACGATGCGGCGATCGCTCGAACTTAGAAAACCACTCGACATATGCAAGGTGGGTGGGCCGCTCGGAGACGGGAATGCGAGGGAACAGGCTAGCCATACCCTTTTCAGGAATCTTAAACACGACGCGCACCTGCGCAACTTGGTAGTCTACAAGTAGTTAGCGCACATTTCAAGCTTCCTAGTAGAATGCAGTCACCGACCATGGATTGAGCGGGGTCCGTCACCACCCTGGTTACTATCAACGCGTACAAGCACCGTATCGAACCGGCCCGGGATCGTATCATCGTACTTGCTCTTGCGAGCGGCACGAACGTGAACGACATCTTGTTTATCTGTATCTTGCAAGCCGAGACCCTCGCTGTCGACGATGCGGATCTTGATCTTGTGGAAGACGGGGACGGAGTAGAAGTTGAAGAACACCTTGCTCGCCTGTTGCTCAACTTGGTTTCTGGTAAGCTGCGGCTGGTTGTGCTCAATCACATAGCGTGAAAGGGCGTCCCGGAAAAACGTCGCGCCATATAAGGAGACCAATTGCGGGAACTTAACGCCCTTCACGGAGGCGTGGCGTGTCATCTGGATCCTGGGACGCGGTGATGCAGAATCGCTCCGAGGGCGCCCAGGTGCTCGCGCCGGCAGGTGTACAGTAGCCGACACATTCATGGATGTGGAGGTCGCTGTCTCTCCGTCTCGAGTGGAGGCCTGGCTGGTGAAGGCGACAGGTGCGTGGCTCGTAGTTGTGATACTAGAGCGCGAGCTTGAAGTAGCAATGAAGAAGGGAGAGCATTGGGCCGGAGTTGTGGCGGCAAGATGGGCACTCGGGTCAGACGAGGTGGATGTCATCTGATTGGCAGTGCGTGGCCTGGGGATGTTCGCTGGTGGTACGATGGAGCATGAGAGAGCAGCATGTTGACGGCAGGTGGGGTATAAGTTCATGTCGCGAACAGAGAAGTAGCCAGGGGATTGTGTCAGCGCGAGAGCAGTGGTATTAGCGGCCGAGTAAGAAGACGATGACATAGGAAGCAGCAATGCGCGTGAGGCACTTGACAATGATAGAATCATTCTCGAATACTCACCTGAGGGACACTCTAGGGAGTGGCAGTCTTCCGACAGGTTTGAGGTACGCACAGGGGCACTGTCTGGCTGCACGCCGTGGCTCTCAGCCAGACACCAGGCAATGTACTGCTCGTGACGAAGGATTTTCTCGCGCCGTTCGAGCCACTGTGTCATCTGCGGGAGTTCATCCTTGCTATTGGATGCACGGTAGGCGTCCTTGGTGAAGTCGATGTGAAGACGCTCCGAGTATTGGGTGTCGTAGTTGTCGGTGGTGCCGAACATCTCGATCGCGACGCGATAGTGATCGAGGGAGTGGAGTTTGGGAAGGCGAAACGTGTCGCGAATACCGAGATCGACGAATATCTGTTTGTTTGCGTGGAAGGCCTGCAAGGCCTTGTCGAGCAGCTTGAGAGAGCCTGTATGGTGGGTAGGGTACTGAGCGTAGTACAAAAAATCCAGCAAGGCCTTCGTGGCGCGAAGGAGACGAGTCGGTGATGCACCGCCTGGAAGAGGTAAGCCAAGGATAAGTCCTGGAAGTACTCGGCACATGTCGCGATGCTCCTTGCCCGAGACGCGAGACATGCAAGAGATACCCTTAGAAAAGTGACGCAGAGAGTTGTTGCGCAGCATACGGCGACACCGCGCGTCGATCTCATCAGCCCCGCAAGCTTTCTGGAGCCAGCCAATGAGGTGCTTGATGACGCCTTGGTAGAGTTGGTGAAGGATGTCAGGGGTAATGGCATAGTAAATGTTCGTGTACGGGAGGTATTCCCAGAACGGGTGGTAGAGGGGCTTGATTCCAGCCTCTCGACAGGCCCGGGTAAATGCACGAGGGCCATCATCAGCAGCGGCGAGTGCATCGAGCACCTTGCCAAGGTCGCGGAATGGGCGCGAGGTGTCGGTGTCCTCACCTAGCTCATCGTGCGGGATTGGGCATTTCGGGCACTCACCCGTCTTGCATCCAGTAACTAGGACTTGTTCCGGATAGTCGCCCACATATACGGCAAGTATGGGATGGCCGCGGCGAAAGACACCGTCGCCGCTAGCGATCTGGATCCCGTCAAGGCCAGCGGCAACTAGCGGTGCGGTGATACGAGCCATACACGCATGGAAAAGGTTGGCAAGAGTGCGCCGACGTGCCGCCTTAGACTTGATGTGCTGCAAACGTGTGGTTGGAAGGTAGGCGAGGAGGATCTGTCCGCGACGCGAGGGCTTGCTGCGGATGTCTTTTGGGAGGTTCCCGATCGTCATGTAGACTGGGTATGCGCTCTTGTTTCCGAAGAGCGTAAGCTGCGTTTTGTCGGATGAGATGATAACGGGGATGATTGTTGCGCCTGGTTTCTCCTTCTCCAACTCCTTCTACAGCCATATACAAGTCTCAAAACATATTCACGTTGTGCAAGACGTTGGGATGACGCACCTGCGTTGCCCACCACCACTTGCCTGTATGCATGTCAAAATACACTCTTTCATTCTTCGTCTCGTTGGTGTAGTGTTTCTCCGGGACAAGGAGCAAAAGGGGGGCAAATTCGGGATCACCGTAGAGGGCACGGATGCACTCGAGGATGTTGCGGAAGAACACCTCAAAGGCCTCGCCAGCGACAACAATTTCCTCGCGCTGGAAACGTGGCCGGCCACTGGGAAGCTTCTTGTCAATGATGGTGTTAAGTTGTCGAGCCGTCTTGAAGCTCAGCTCAAGCAGCTGGGCAACCTAGAATTAAAATGAGAAAACCTTAGCGGTTGAGACGATAGAATCATGGTCAACTCAGACATACACCCTCGATGGCAAGTAGGTCCGAAAAGGCGGTTGAGCCCGGACCGCGCATCTTCGCCCATCTCGCAACCTCCCACTCCCGACGAGAGGAAAACGGTGCGTACGGGTTGCGATCTGATCCCTCGACACCTTGTTGGTAATACTGGTAGGTGACCCGCTCGCTCGTCTCAGCGGAGAGGTCCACGGGGGGGATAGGAGCACCAGCCGTGTCGACGGGAAAGGGTACAACAAAGGTCTTACGAGCCTTAGTACGGAGGGTGGATTCAGCCGCTTCACGTTCGGCTTGATTGACGGCTTGATGGTTGGACGTAGAGCCGGCAGGTTCTTCGGGCAGGTCGTCCATCGCTAGCGGACCTTGCGCCGATTGAGATGCGCCAATGATGTTGGCCGTAGAGCGAGGGGGAGGCTCCCAGTAGTGGATCTCAACTTCATCCTCAAGCTCGTCGTCGTCCTCGGGGTCAGAACCGGAGTCGGAGAGGGTTTCGTCTTCAAAGTCGGCATCTGTATAGGTTCCGAAGTAGTCGCCCTCGAATGGAATGGGGTCAGCATCCATATCGAAGTCGTCTGGCAGTGAGGGCGCAGAAGGCGAGGGGATGGAACAGGATTGGTGGGCAGCTTCGCGGGCCGAGATACACTCGGGCTGACGTGTCTGGGCCAGATGGTTGGACAAGCCGGAGGATGTGAAGGTCTTAAGGCACCCAGGGCATTGGGAAGACATGACGGGATGTGTTTCAAAGATGCTGAGCGGAAGGCGGAGCGTGTCTAGCAGAGCAGAGAGACAGCGAGGTGTGCGCTAAGTTGCAATTGCTCAGTCACCAAGCTCGAGGAGCGGGCAACCCGTGCGTCGATCCGCCGACCCGGCACGGCGCGCGGCGACTGGGATCCCCTTTTTGAGCAGGGGACAGCCTAACAGGAGTCTGTAATATCGCACGTGGGCGTCGGAGGCTCAAGTTCCTGCATGTACTGTATAGTTCCTGCCTTTTTGGTGAGTTGTTAGTCTCCCATTCGAACCGCCAGGTCAATTTGCTCACCAAGCTCCTTTTTCGTTCCCCCTCCATCCTTCCAAACTTCGACCCCATCGTCCAACAACTTCTATCCACCCTCTCACTACCAGTCTATCTTTAAATTCTCCTTTATAATTTCTGCCCCTCCATTCTACAGCATCATGTCAGCTCGACGCCGCTCGCAGACGCAGTCCGCTAGGCCAAAAAATATTGCTCACCGCACCGATGCCCCTTTAAATCTGCCGGCGGCCATACCACAAGCCACACAAAGCCCGTCTACAAAGAGACCCTCCACTCAAAATCGCCGCCCAAATGTTCGGACTAGCGAGCAGGGTCAGCAAGGTATGTGACTTCACTCGTGGCTCAATGACATACCTGGAGATAACCTGATGCACGGGTTCTCTTCGCAGCCATCGTCACGATGGGACCACCAGCGACACCTGCCGTCAAGACGACGACACTTTCAAGTTCCCGTCCACAACGCCAATCGAAGGTTGATGCTCTTGCTAAAAAAGGTACGTCCATCAACTTCTGAGCCACTGTGCACCACCACACACACTCATGTATCACCACGCCAGTTTGGAACGCTGTGGCTCCTGGTGCCGGACGCAAACGCGCCAATCCTGCCGCGAATCCGAGCGACCCCGAGGATCTCTCTGGGACTAATGTCACCTCAGATGCGCCCCTCGACACGCAGCCCCCGGCGAGCAAGAAACGTAAAGCTCCTGTTGATGTTCAAAAGGGTAAGAGTGTACTGCTTGTCAGTGCTTGACTGTAACTGTGTCCTGGTCTGCTTACCTTATCTGATCGCAGTCGGAGCTCCTCGCCAGGGTCAACAAGGTAAGCTTCTCACCGGTACTGCGTATGAGTCCATGGTCAATAATGACGGTACCCAAAAAATTCGCTTGAAGTAGTCGCACCCATCCCGTCGGACCGTCAGGCTGGTAAGTTCCCGTGCATCAACTATAAACAGAGTGGCATCCGCTCACAAAACACTGTTCAGGCGCTACAGGCAGCACCCGGAAGGCGGCGAAGACCACACCACGCGTCCAAGTATCAGTTGATGCGGATTCCAGCGCTGTTGAGTCAGACGACGACGTACCGCTGAAGCAGCGCCAGGCTTCAGAGACGTCGCTGGGCACTAATACACAGCCAGGTACGTCCTGAATGTCTGCGATACGTATTGATCATCAATGCTCACATGCAACTGGGGTGGCAGGGAATCCGAGTCAGAAGTCGCTCACATGCAGTGCGCACACCAGGCCTGCTCAGGGAAAGGCACGAGTCGACTCGGTGTCTGCACCAAATGCAGCTCAGGAAGTATCCGACAATGTCGTGGAAAGCGACGCGTCGAACAGTGCTGACGAGTATGATCCGGACGAAGACGACGAGGCTTACTCCGAAGAAGATGAACTTGAAGACCCCCTCAGCGAGGACCTCGAGGAGCTCGAAGCTCAGCTGCGCGAAGAAGTAAGTCTACTGCTGCACCACACAATGAAGGCTGCTCACTGCGATGTTCCAAGGCCCCAATCTGGACGAAGGCAAAGAACGATACTTTACCGCCCGTCCTTCGTCGCAAGCAAGCCAAGAAGGGTGAGGACCAAGTCGACTTCCGGCTCATGATGGATCTAGCAGGTGAGTGATAAATTTAAAACTACAAGAAGTGGAACTCATGGTGGGCGAGAAGAGGAACAGGCGTGTGCTGGCAAGTCCGAACGGTCAACTTCGAAGGTATGATGAGCGCTCCCGTCACGCGCACGCCTTGGGTTTCCCTTCTCTCACGGCTGACAAACCTTAACCAGGCATCGCAGCGTCGCCAGCTCGAGGTTCGTCCTCATTCCTCTTCCTATGCCCGGCTGCCTGCGTCTCACTACTACTCTAGCAACCTGTCTGGAAAGCCCCAGAGCCGGCGCAGCCCGACGATGCTGAAGACGACATGGAGCCATGGAGCCCTGTCGAGTACTCCATCCCCGCCCCCGACGATCCCTATTGGGAAGAAAACAGGGGTATCGGTGTCGCTGCCGAGTCCAACGAACCTCATTCAGACGACGGCACAGGTCCTGTTCATCCCCACGCATATGACATCAAGCCGCCTGCAACCCCCGGTGGCGTTCTGTCTCTCAAGGAGCAGGACGCCCACGTTCAAGACATGATTCGTCACACTTTCCTTCGCGTTGAGTCCAACCTAGTTTTTGAAAATGGGTTCCCTGATGCCGTTGGCCGTTTCCGCTTTGTGTACGACGCTATGCGTGATTCCGCTCAGGAACTTGCATATGATGCTCTTCGTCGGCGTCTGGCCAGCGATCCAAGCTTCGCTCGGACTCTTGCATCCCTCGTGAGTCTCCTGCGTTTTGGGGCTGTATTGCATCATCCTGACGGCCTTATAGCCCAACCAACGTATAAGTACTTTCCGTAGCAACATCAAGAAGAGTGCGGATGCCAACGCAGCTGCATTCTACGGTGTACAGCAGGCACCGGGCCAGGCGGTCGAGACTGCCAACAAGGTTGAGTGGTTGTTTGAGCACCTCAAGTACATCTACCCTCTCGTTCTTGAGGTATGTCTGTCATCCGCCTCTGGGACGCCGTGATTTGACCACCTAACACTATTCGTAGCCTGCCGACAAACGGAATGCTACCTGGGCCAAGCCCTATCAGAACCCCGCTGTTGCGTCAATGCTCCGATCGTGCTTCTTCACGGGTACCACTGCTGTTGGCAACCGGGATGCGGCCCGCTTCATCTCCTCGCGCCCAGACCGAGAAGATGAGCTTGAGGTCCCGATGCCGATGCTGGCATTGGTTGGCGCGGCGGTAGGGTTCCCCATGTTCCCACCATTAATTGTCATGCTCACAATGTCCTGATTCAGCTTCACGCCTCCCTCTCTGAGTGGCGCACAGGTATCCACAAGAAGGGCACCTTCTCGGCTGATTCCTTCCTCGACGCATACACTGAACATATCACTCTCCTCACCGGCATCAAGTCACAAAACCCGCGCGCGTATCATACGATGATGCACCGCCTCTACACTGAGGCTAGGTTTGTGTGCGAGCACGTACCGCAGTCCACAATCAGCTGATGTATTTATATTTTTTCCAGCGGCACCATTGCTCCGGCGGCCAACCTCGCAAACGCGTCCGATGCACTCGGTCATGTCGACTTCGCTGGCATAGAGGTCGACTAGGAGACGTGCTCGCTGTACAACAGTCCGTTCAACCGACTTATGGCCACTCATGGCACTTCAACGATGTGGTTCAACCCGCGCGCAACTGCGGTTCAACCCACTCGCAACGGTGGTTCAACCCGCTCCAAGTCGCAACTGTGGTTCAACCCGCTTGCAACTGCGGTTCAACCTGCTCGCAACTGCGGTTCAACCCGCGTTATCTTGTTCTTACCTTTCTGTCTCGACAAACCTTCCTAAGTATTCCTCACACTCATTTGTACTTATGATTAGCCATGTACGTAAGCTGCTCTGGCATTCTCGTACGGACATTGTTGCTTGCTACTAGCCCCGAAAACCTACTGTACACTTGCTTTGTGCACATTAGTATACCCCTGGTTAAAGTAGTCGTAGTTCATCGATATAGCAGCCGTAGCACATGAATATACGTATTCCGCACGCAAACCCGTCGAATGAGTGCCTAATCGATAATATATTCCGTCAATAAAACAACGCTAATACGGTAACTAATGGCAGATACCGTTTCTATTTAGGCAGGGACTTTCTGAATTATTAGAAACGTCTATTCGACCTGTTTATACGTTATTACCCTCGTTTAGATCTAAACAGCGGAGGAGGTTTTTCCTGATGCCAGGAGCGGGATGTGCTCCTCATCGTACCACCGGCAGAACTCGCCCTCCGCGAACGCGTGCAGGTCCGCCTCGATGACTGAGATGTAGCGCGTGTTCGGGTGCCGACGATCCTCCGAATCCTCCTCGCTCTCGTCCGTGCCTGAGCTGTCGTTGTTCCACGTCCATGGCGGGGGAGGCAAGGGGGCGGAGGCAGGGACGACGGGCTCATAGACGCGGCTCTCGACGAAGGCGGCGGCGCGCGTCTCGAGCGCGTGCTTCTCGCTCA
>VJXU01001710.1:661-14030 GCA_008694245.1 Ganoderma sp. BRIUMSc
GCGATTTTGATGGCGATTTTGGTCCTAGAATCGTCGCAGAATCGCACGCATAATCGGCCCAGAATCGAGTACTCTGACCACCCCTATTGCTGGGGCGTTTCGCGGTAGAGAAATGGCTGTTCGACTGCGCTACTGCAGAGAAGGACTTTGTGGGTCGCCGGGAATCTCAGTTCTACCTGAGAATGCGAGAGACCCGATATGCACCACGCTCCTGGGCTGAACTCAAAGCCAGTCAGCCTCCTTTACATTCGACAAACATAATAAAATGCGCTTGGGAGACTCAACTTGTTGAAGAGGGCGCCCTCGCCATGTTTTGAAGTACATTTCCTTGGACTAATCAGCAAATCGTCCGATTCACTTGGCAGCTTGACAGCGCTTGGTCCCACTTCTAGTCCAGATAATTCAAGTCGCTCCAAGCCACTCTGGATTTCTCTGGTTCAGGAGGTTCCCTTCTGGTCCAGAGCAAGATTAACTTTAAGTGTTATTAAGGGTAGCCAAGTGCGTACCAGTGTGAAGATACGCTATGGAATTACTACTCATCCATCGCCGCGCACTCGGTCAAGCCATCCAAATACTACAATAAACACCTAACTAAAACATACAATGGATGTCAGTGGTAGGTTTCATTCGCAACATGATAATCAAACGTGCGTACCATGGTATTGTTCCGGTGCCGATGACCAACGTGCCATCGCAGTTCCTAGTAACTAGGAAAAAGTGGAAGGATGATGTTAGTACCCGCACCCACCAACCCTGGACACCAGGTCATTGAAGACGAGCTCACCAGATGATCGCATGCTGGGGCTGTCCATTGAATCTTGTACGCAATGGAAAGCTCAAGTCTGAATTGGATATGACGGGAATGCGTGGATGCGAGCGATGCATTACTATATCTGAGACACCATGAAACAACATTTGAATGCTGCCGAAGGAATAACTTACATTGAACTGGATGGTCTGCACTTATGTACCTCCCGAGCTCTGCCACGCCAAGGATCAAAATAGTCACTCGCCGTGGCTCACCGTCACTCAACTTGACCTTGGCGCTGCTTTCGATACGCCTGAGCTGCGACCCAAACCAAGACGCGAGCTCCCGAAGGCCGTGATGGCGGGGAGGAGAGGGGGAATGGTTGACCACCACGAGAGATTCAGAACAGGAAAGAGGACAGAGGGCAGAGGGAGCAGGAAAGTCGTCAGACTGGAAGCTAGGCAGAGGTGAGCGGGGGGAGGGAAGAACGCCAGCACCGTGACTGGCACTAAGGGTGCACTAGTACTAGTCGTCAATAGTGCACTTGCATGTACCTGTAACTGCTCCAAGCCTTGAGTCACGAAAACTATCTGGGTAAGGAAGCATTCTTCTACGACATGTAATATCCGACGACTTACATTGCAAGGAGCAAGTTTACCTTGAAGGGTACGCCGCTACGCTTCGGTGCAGGTCCTTGCTTCAGCGCTTGCTTCACAGCTCATGTAGTGCGGAGTACGAATGTATAAGCGGAGGATGCGGCGTTTTCCGAGTCCTGGCCTTCATTCGAACTCCGAACCAATGGAAGGGTGCCGAGAGATCCCGGTGCAGGCTGTCTTCCTCCACCTCTGTGTTTTCCTCGCACCTTGCCCTGCTCGTTCATTCAATCCCTGAAAGCTACGGGTATAGAGTGAGTACCTGCGCCGTTAAATAGGAAATGAAAGTTGAGGATTATATTGAATTCCCTAAATTCGTCTCGTGTCTCCAGATATACATCTTCTCCCACTTGAAGGTTCAACGTAAACGGTCAGTGTTACTGACAGTCCTTCCAAGTATCCATTCCGAGTCCATACGTCCCCGCAATATATTCCAAAGCTCCCTAATGAATTGTGATGAATCAGGAAACATCACTTATCAACGGGCAATGTAACAACCACATCGACGATTCCAGGGTGCATTGATCCGACCACGGCCGGACTTCTTGCCTCCGTCCTGTCTGGTGGCGAATGGCGCCGCCTACGTTGTGAAAAAAATTGGTGCGTCGCAAACTCCATCCAGAGAAGGGATTGTGGAAGAGGTTGTGAGTGCATGAGACCTGCAGAGTCATGGAGAATGGGGGACGATAGGCGGCGGTCTCGTGCGGCGATTCTTCGCTTCTGATGCTCCAGCTCTGACGGGGAGACTAACCCCCATTGGCGGCTCAAATGCTCGGAGACTATCAGGTGTTTCGAAATTGACTAGATTTGTTTTCTTAGCACTTGCTCCAGGGCCTCCGGTCTAAGTTCAAGGAGACTTCGACTCGATGAACAGGTCAAGTTCGTGCTGATCGTCCAGCGGGATCCATTTCGCCTCCGAGAATTAGAATACACACAACGGGTCGTTGAAACGCATTGAAACAGGTACCTCGGCCCCATTTTACCTCCATCAACGGGAAGGAGGCACGGGTATGTTTGTAGTCGTGGAGGTACAATGGTTCACAGGTCGCTGCATCCTGGGAATTCCGAATTCTTATTGAGGCATCGCGGCGTCAGCTAATCACCTGAAAAATATGTCGTTCAGCTCGCTCCAACGCTATGCATTGGAAGGCGGCTGTTGTTCAAGAACCACCCGTTCCTCCCTCGTACAGGGAGCCTTATCAGACCACAAGGCGTCCAAAAGCAGTCACACCATCACCCCCCCCCTCCCGCACTGTATCCCCTCTTGCGCCCATAGGTCTTTCCCCTGCTCTCTTGTAGGCACCACCCGCCCCACAACGGTGCCGCGTGTGACACCCTATAAAGCTGCTCAGGATGAATCCCTCGCAACACAGCATCCAGAACCGCCAGCATGACCTTCGCCGCCCTCCGAGCCCTACATGCTGTCATAGGCACCGCGATAGACGACATCGAACTAGTCTACCGCGAGCGTGGTGAGGGCAGCCCTGTGGAGTTTCCCTCTCTCGACGAACCCTACTACCACACCGCGCAACACACTGCAGACGAGGAGCTCGCCGAGGCACTCAAGGAAGATCCGGCCGTGGTCACCGCGTCGATGCGCGTCGTCGCGGCGTGTGCGCAACTTTCTACTACCGTCAACAAGCCGTGGCTAGGGTTGATGGAGGACATGCTGTGGGTGCGTACCGAACTACATCGCGCGAGATATGTCGTCATCGCTTAACACGCCCACCTTCCTCCTTGCAAAGGCGGGATTTTCACATGCCCTCCGCTTCCTCGAATCCGCCAACGTCGTAGAGATCTTGCGCGAGGCTGGTCCCGCGGGGCTGCATGTTCGGGACATCCACCGCTTGGTCCTCGAGCTGCGCACGAACGTAAAGGGTGCGGCCCCCGCAGACACGGCCCCGTTGACCCCCGCACACCTCAGTGAGTTCGCGTTCACCACTCAATTGTAGTATGCATACGTGTGGTGGGATTGAGCTCACTATGTCCATCAGGCCATATTCTTCGTCTGCTCGCAACGGGCCACTACCTGCGCGAGGTGACGCCCGACGTCTTCGCGAACAATCGCGCATCTTCGTACATCGACACCGGCAAGACCGTAGCCCAGCTCCGGGAAGCGTGAGTCCGAGTCTCCGTCGCCTTGCTAGTTTTTAGTTTCACTCGCAATACTTACGTCGACGCTGACAGGCCCGAGAAGAAGTACAACGACACGGACGGGGTCGCTGCCTATGTCAGCGTAATGTACGTCGGTCTTCATCATGACTGTATCTCAGAGGGCTGGGCTGGTGCTAACCTCGCAGGTCCTTATCTACACCCGGTTGTCCGTAATCGATTGGAATTGCACTTCGGCCGTCAGCGGCAGCGAGCTGCTCAAGTCCATCTCCGCCCTGACGGAATGGTCCCTGCCCGGCGAGGTACAGCCTGCCCGTGCTCCTGCGAGCGCCGTGGCCTATAACCATAACCATGCCTCGCCGTTCAACCTCGCGTTCGATACGTCCCTCGCGTTCTTCCCGTGGCTCGAGCTGCCCGGGAACGAGGACAGGCTCGTTCGTTTCGGGCACGGCATGACCGGCACGCGCCAGTTCGAGACCAAGTGCGAGATCCTCCGAGGTACGGCCTCATTCGTGGATGCACCAGCAGTGGTAGTAGTACTGATATCGACCATGATAACGCCCCAGCGTTCCCGTGGGACGCCCTCCAGCAAGGCGCGGTCCTGGTGGATGTGGGCGGGGGCATCGGCGCGCAGAGCATCGCCGTCGCCGATTCGCATCCGCACATCCGCGTCGTCGTGGAAGACACGGAGCAGGTCGTTTCCACCGCTATCTCTGTACGTTCCCTCTCCCCACCATTTTTTCTGCTTCAAGATGAGCTGACTGCCGTGGTGGAGGAGTCTTGGGGCCCGCAATACGGGCACCTGTTTGCGTCCGGGCGCATGTCCTGGAGGGTGCGCGACTTCTTCGAGGCCTGGCAGCCCCTCACACCAGTTCCTGCGGTCCAAGAACTTGGTCAAGCTGCCAGTGCCAATGACGTCCCGGATGTGTTTTTAATTCGGTCGATCCTGCACGATTGGAAGGACGAAGACTGTAAGAGGCAAGTCCCTGTGCCCTCCCCCACTACATGCTCCTCCTCTAACCTACCCCCTTTCCCCGAAACGCCGCTGAAATACGAGCTCATTCGTCCACGGATATACGCACGTAGGATACTCACCCGGCTGCGAGCCGCAGCGGGAACGCACACGAAGCTCGTCGTCGGCGAGATGCTCCTTCAACACGCGTGCGCCGACGATGCCTCGTACGCAGACGCCTCGCACGCAACCGCCACCGGCCCAGCAGGGTCGACGTTCCCATTCGTCGCCAAGGACTCGCCGCTGCTGCCCAACCTCGGCGTCGCGAACATCCTCGGATATCTCCAAGATATGGTGGTGCGTGTGCCCCTCAGTGAGAACGGCCGGACGCTGAGACTTGGATCCGTTTCCGCTTGCGGGCTGCTTACTAGATGCTGTGCATGTTCGACGCGAAGGAGCGCACGGCGGACGAGTTGGCGGCGCTGCTGCTTGCGGCGGGGGGGGAGATCGTGGAGACCAGGCGGACCCCGGGCTCAGTGTGGGGTTACATGACGGCCGTACCGGTGTAACGCGGGGCCGTGTATACCGTGACGTTGGATATATGGCGTTGGATAGGTGAGTGCCACATGACTTCAAGACGACTTCCGTGCGCTACCTTTGGCAGCCCTGCAGACCTGGTTCCTCTGACCGTATTCGTCTTCCGAACTTCCAGAGCACGATTGGACTGATATCAATGAACTCACAATCTGAGGTGGCGTGATAGACCTCGAGGACGTCTTCTGTGTTATCTCTCCGGACGTCGATGACGCCGTCGGTGCTGGATGCCGCAAATTGGCCATCGTGTTTTCAAATATGGTGCGTAGCAAAGGTCACTGTCATAGCACTGACGAGGACCGTGCGGAGCGGATAGCGACTTGAGTACTCCAAGTTCCACTCTGAGTTCCACGCCGTCAGTGCTTGCTAACTGACTCCCAACGCTTACCCGATGCAGGCATTGGAAGGCTGCTTATTTCAACAAAGCTGACATGTCGTACAGAAATCGGACCTGGCGACCTTCGAACACCCGCATGATCACTGCTCCTCTATTCGCTGCTCGGTCAACGGTGCTGCATTGGTATGCTGGTGCTTCCTGTTATCTTACAGTACACGCCCGCATGCCGAGCGTATATATAGAGGGATCCAGCATGATAGCCCCCTGGCACGAAAGACACCATGACCTTTGCCACCCTCCGAGCCTTGCACGCCGTCATTGGCGCCGCGATAGACGACATCGAAAGAGTCTACGGAGAGCGGTCGCCGCAAGGCAGCTTGGTGGAGTATCCATCCCTCAACGAACCCTACTACCGGACTGCACAGCACACCTCAGAAGAGGAGCTCGCTGAAGCACTGAAGGAGGACCCGAATGTTTCTATTGCCTCCAAGCGTATCGTTGCAGCCTGTTCCCAGCTTTCCATCACAGTGAACAAGCCGTGGTCCGGGTTGATGGAGGATGTGATGTGGGTACGTCGCCTTCGCCCCTCAACATGTGTATCTTTCTCACAGGAGGCCACCACATCCTATAGGCCCAATTCTCGTTCGCAATTCGGTTCCTCGAAGCGGCCAATATCGTCGAAATACTGCGCGATGCTGGTCCCGGAGGCTTGCACGTCCGGGAGATCCATCGCTTGATCCTCGAGTTGCGTACGAATGCCAGGACTGCTGCCCCTCCGGACGCAGTCCCTATGACCCCTTTTCATTTAAGTGAGCGAGGCCATCCTTCTCCTTATCTATGACGACTGAAGTCGGGATTACCTTAGGTCACATTCTTCGCCTGCTTGCTACCGGCCACTACCTGCGTGAAGTCACGCCCGACGTCTTCGCCAACAACCGCATGTCGTCCTACATCGATTCCGGAAAGACGCTATCTCAGTTGCGTGCAGAGTGAGCTCCCACATTCTCTTCCAATGATTCAATTCGCGCCTCACTCCAGTTGTAATGCAAGGCCAGGAAAGAAGTACCACGATACAGACGGTGTAGCAGCGTACGTTGGCACATTGTACGTCTCTCCGTCGTTACAAAAGCCCTGGCTTGAACTTTTGGCTCACGAATGCCGACAATGACATGACCTACACTAAAGTGGCGACGAAGTGCTGAAAACGGCGGCATATCTGACGGAATGGGCCCTGCCTGAAAAGCGCGGCGCGATGGGCCGTGACGCCGGCACGGACTTCGACTACACGCAGCCTCCCGAACTCCTTGGTCAGTCTGCCAGCCCCGGGAGGAAAGGCGCTGTCACCAGTGACACCCACCATGCCACGGCGTTCAACTTCGCGTTCAACACGGGGCTGGGGTTTTTCTCCTGGCTTGAGCTACCCGAGAATGAGGGCAGGTTCGTGCGACTTGGGCACGCGATGGCGGGCTCGCATCAGTGCGAGTCTATGGACGCCGTCCTCCAAGGTAAGATCTCAAAATTAACTAATTGACATTTACTGCGCGGCGTAGTGCCCATGTCCATGATGCACCGCAAAGGGTCGACTACTAACGCTTGGCCCACAGGGTTCTCGTGGGAGAAGCTCCCGCGGGGCGCAGTCCTTGTTGACGTCGGTGGCGGCATCGGCTCGCAGGGCATGCTCGTCGCGCAAGCGCACCCGCACATCCACGTCGTCGTCGAGGACAGGGACCAGGTCGTCTCTACCGCTGCCTCTGTATGTCGACACCTCAGCCCTTCTATCCCCTCCTCTCCTTTTGTCTATTCCATCTATATGGAAGATCAAGTCGTCTAACCCTCAGGATCTGGTAGGCTTGGGGTCCGCAATATGCGCATCTGTTCGAATCCGGCCGCGTGTCCTGGCGCACGCGCGACCTTTTCGAGGCCTGGCCTCCTCTCGCCCACCCTGCTCTCGGGCTTATCGACGCTCCTGCCGTGTTTCACCTCCGGCTCGTCATGCACGACTGGAATGACGAAGATTGCAAGCGGTTCGCTGCCTTCTATCCTTCGTTCGAGCGACGCGCCTGTGGGTCGCAGATTCGCTGACTCGCACTCTATCCACGTCGTGCACATACAGAATCCTGTCCCGGCTTCGAGCCGCAGCAGGGCCCGATACCAAGCTCCTCATAGGCGAGATACTTCTCCAGCACGTGTGCGCGGACGAGGCGGAATACGCCGCTGCCGACGGCTCTGGGGCGATGTACCCATTCGTCACTAAGGACTCGCCCCTGCTGCCGAACCTCGGTGTGGCGAACATTGTCGGATACTTCATGGATCTCTTTGTGCGCCTGCTTTCTTCCATTCGCTTTGACATGGGGTTGGAAGCGCTAATGCGCGACCACATGGCGGTCGCTAATATGCAGGTGATGGGCTTGTGCGATGCCAAAGAGCGTTCCGCGGACGAGATGGCAGCGCTGACGCTATCTGCGGGGTGGAAGGTCGTGGAGGTTCGTAGGACGCCTGGATCACTTTGGGCGTACACGACAGCAGTGCCGGTATAAGGAAATGGAAGGAGTTGTGTTACATGCCACAACGCCGCAGCTTCGCTGACGATGTGAATATAAAACAATCTCCAATCAAGCGAACCAGGCCACCCAGCGAAGGATTACGAGGTGTACTAGTAGCACTGCCCATGTTGTCAAAGTGTCGAGTTTTGATCGGATGTGACTCGTCGGATGGGTTCCTGTAAATTGCATGAATGCAAACATACTTATTTGTCGTGTGTAGGTAGCTGATTGAGATGAGGGAAGGGAGGTTGGTGCACCGTGCCGTCAACCCCAGGCTGCCACTGCGGTGCGGCTAAATAGAGTGCAATTCAGCGAGGGAACACCGTTTTCCACTGCTCATGCAATAATGATGGAGGAGGATGGGCACAAGCGTCCCAGCTTTATACGAGCCATCGCGCCCCAGCACCATGAAGTCAACGAAATCAAAACACATCGTGAAGGAGAGAAGCTCGAATGCGATGTAGCAGCGTCTCGTATACCGCCGAGAACGGCCAATCGCGGGCAAGCGTGTGCGGGATGAAATTGCGCTTCAACCTTTATCAGGTAATTCCCGCCGTGCCTAAGCCGTCGTCCGGAGTCTTCAGCCCAAAAAGGACAGTCCGCAGCCGTGACTCCCCCGCCCCGCCTCGCGCCCTCCGCAGGCGCCATGTTCATTTCCCAGCGCCGCGATGCTGTAGTGTCCAGCATAAGTAGTGAACTGAGTTGCATTTTCAACAGTGCTGACCTGGTTGAGGTCCACCTGGAACGACGAGCGGTCCTCATGGCCAGGCAACGAGGCTTCCTGGCGGGCTGGCCAGCTCGCATCAGCTCATAGCTCAGCGCGGAGACGGATGATTTTGCAACGCGAGAGCCCGAGTCCGACGACGACGGGAGTTTGAGTCGGTTATCCTTCTTCGGGATCTTGAGTCTTGACTCGGGGGCTAGCATCAGCATCAGCGCCCAAGCTGCACCAGAATGCTCTCACGTACTTACGCGGACTCGAAGGTCGGGATCGTGCGCCGTCGACATGGCAGGGCGGGTTTTCACCAGCACACCTCGCAGGGGGTGGGACGCCCTGCGCATGTACAATGTAACTTGGGTAACGCATAGCCATTGGGCTATCCGGTTGAGGAGCTCAGTCAAAACGACCCATCCTTGCATGCTGTCGCAAATGCTCAATCCTAGGATGATCAAGGGGTGTATGAACGTTCAGCCCAGCCCCTACGAAGAAAGCATAGTCAACGACGGACCTGTCATCAGACACGGCACTTTCGTTACGAGAGAGCCGTCCAACGTTGAAGACAATACAGAAGAGCGACTTGCCATCATGATCGAAACACAGTGTACAAACTACAGCATTCGACACACGCCGAAATTGTGCCTACAAATGTCAACGTTCCTTCGCAATTCTACACATACCGCTCATCACAGCACAGTGCACTTCGACGCCAGCCCCCACACGTCCCAACGTCCGTCACCCGCCGCCGCTGCGGCAGCCTCGGAGGAGCTGCTCTCAGAACTGTTGATGTCCCCTCCACGCAAGACGCTTGCAGGGTTGAACCCGGCGGTGGGCAGCAAGCTGTGTCCGATCGACTGCCCGACCTTGACGAGCGTCTCGATCGGCACGTCCGAGTTCTTCAGCAGGTCCTCGTCGAATCTACCACACGTATCAGCGCCAGCGTCGTCATGCCCCATCCCTTCCATACATGGAAGGGGGGCAGGAGGAGGAAAAGGAGGGAGAGGATGAGGGCGAGGAGGGACGCACTGCATGAGGCTCTTGGGGAAGAGCACGACGACGGTGCTCCCGCCGTATGCAAAGTAGCCGAGCTCGTCGCCGCGCCGCACGCTCTCACCCTTCTTCGCCGTCCACAGGATGCTCCCGACCTGCATATATTGCATATCACACAAATCAGCCAACAGCACGCACCAAGAACCAAGGGAGCACGCACGAGCATGGCGCCGATGGCGACGAACGCAATCGGTGCGTTCGACTGCGAGTGCGTCATGTACATGATCGAGCGCTTGTTGTCCGTGAAGACGTCGAAGCCCGACTCATTCACGGCCTGCGGGTTCACTGCGCGGGTGCATATAGTTGTCAGTTTCAGTTTAATTTGGGAGTACCCAGCCAACTCGGCATGCCGAGAACCTGCGAACGGGGCACCGGCGAGGGAGGAGAAGAGAAGAGGGAGCGGGAGGAGAAGGAGACGGGTGCTGACCGGTGTAGTACTGCCCATGGATGTCGTGGACGTCCCCGACGACGCCGTCGATCGGGCTGTGGTAGCGGTGGTAGTCCGCCGGAGCTAGTCTGTGAACGTGCATGAGCGCGTGCGTGCGTATGAGGCATGAGAACGGAGAGAGGAGGCGCGGCGCAACTCGAGCAGAAGAGGGTGGGCGTACCGGAAGATCGCGACGCTCCCGCCCTCGAACATGCGGGCCTGGTCCGAGCCCGGTGCCACGCCAAGCAAGGATGCGATCGAGAAGTTGTTGCCCTTCACCCTGTGCACACGGCGGTGAGACGTGAGACACCAACCGTTGCCATTGCGCACTGGCACGCAGCTGGAGAGGCCCGAGGTAGTACGTACCAGAACTGGTGCGCGGCTTCGACTGTAGGGTAGACGGTCAGGCGCGAGTCCGCCGCACTGCAGAAGCCGAGGGGATCGTCGGCGCTGTGCACTGGGCGCATTCCGGGCCGCAATTTCCTGTATGCTTAAGCATTAGCTTCCATGTATCATAGTATGTGTAATTGTGATCAAGACGTCGAATAGGCGCATATAACCGGCTTCCGAGATGCGCATGTATCCACGATAATGGAGGAGGGGGGGCCTGCGTCACAGAAAGCGCATACAGCTGGTCGGTACTCACCGGTAGAAGAAGTCATTGAAACACTTGTACTTGGTGATGTCCGGCTGCACGAGCTCGTCGAGGGAGATGGAGTAGGTGTGGACGAACGACGGGATGGATTTGACGGACTCGGGCGAGTCGTACACTTCACCTTGCTGAATAGAAGCTCAGTATCGAGCACATGAACGAGGGCGACAACGAACGCACCCGGAGAGACAAGTCCTTGAGGACGCTCTCGACAGTCCGGTTGTGGAGGAGCTTGATTTGGGTGCCGCCGTAGAACATCAAGTGCATGCCTAGTCTACTCGCCGCGCGGGTCAGGACGCCGGCCAGCGCCGTCGAGCTCCGGCGATGCTGTGAGACTCACCGGGGGTATATGGGCATGCTCTCGAATATCTTCTCGCCCGTGCCGCGTACAATGACGAAGTTGCCGACGTGATACTCGTTGGCGAGCTGCTCGAGGCCGGGGATGAGCTTGTGGATGTAGGGGATGTGCCATAGCTGGTGCATGGGCGCATGCATGGACTTGCGGACATCGTCGTGTTCGGCGGACTTCTGCAAAAGCTGGTGGAGGGCGGCGACGACGTCGTTGGGGTCCTTGGCGTCCGGGAGGTTGCCTCGGTGAGACTGCTCGATGGGCCTGGTTAGGGCGACGTCCTCGGGAATGTGAGACACGGGTAAAGGCTAGCAGCGGGCCGCAGTGGCGGCGGGTGCAGAGGAAGGAGGGGCGACGCCACCAAGACGGGATGGATGTGAGCGGGCATGGTGGACTGAATGAGCAGCATCCAGACAGCGGGAGTCGAACTGGAGGTGATGGACATTGGACGCGCCTCCCGGTGACGCCGGTGTCTAACCCTAATTGCATCCGCCCTAACGCGTCTCGGCGTCTACTTGGGCTTCGCTGCCGTCATTCCTCCTCACTTCTCCCTCAGTCTCGTTCCGCGCGTGAGGGGTGCTATCCTACAAGCTGTTACTTGGTGCCCAGCGAGTAGGTACTCTGTTGCACATCTCCGCGCTCCAGCAAATGACCGCGTTCGATCGGTCGCTATCTGGCTCCTGCCTCGGCTGTCTCAAGTAAATGTAGATCTCCAATCAGCATCTGCGGCCGGTCGACGTCGCGGCGAGAGTTGGAGACTCGGATAACGATATCCCGAGTCCTGTACGCGGATACCTCGAAGTGCTCCCGGCTGTGAAATCGGTGGACACGCCGGGCGCGACGAGCACTTGCGTTGCAGGTACATGCGATTCGATGTCGCCGACATCGAGTCCCCATGGTCTCACCTACCCCATGTGCGCCGCTCGTACCCACTGACCGCTCCCTGTAGCGCACCGTGGCCCTCGTACGGCGGCCGCCTTCATTCGTCAAACCCCTGCCATTTTGCGAGTGCCGGTACCCCAGGCGTCCGCGCTCTCCACTACATGGTGCGTCTGCCAGTGCGTTTTCCCTGCAATTTCCTCAGCAGATCACAAACAAACACTAAATCGAGTGGCGGGCAACTCGTACATGTACACAGAACGTCGCCGTTAGCGACGGCATCAACTGTCTCGGCCTCGGCCACACCTCCATCGACATCGGCTCGTGGTTGCAGCTCTACCGGCGAAGCGCAGGTGCGGGAGGACGAGTGCACACATCAACTGCATGCGAGATCGGGGAGCGAGTCTCGGACGACATGGATGCGCTCACAGCCCTGCGAATTTATGTGAGTTTCTTCCGTCCCCTATGCATGTCCAATCCGTCGAGCAGATACTGACGCACAGTACACATGGGTGACGCGCGAAGGGTTCGAGACGTGGCATGACGAAGGCCGCACGACCCCACGGACGGCGCTGCACGGGCATGCCAAGTGAGTACATGCGCCATCTGTACTTTTCGCCAACGTTCGTGCTCTGTACCCCGACATCCCACGGCACGCTCGGGACTGGCTTGATGGACCGAGATTCGACGGCCGCAGCCGACTCGCCCGAGCACGCATGTCCCAGCCTCGCAGGATGCTTGTGCCTGAGAGACTCGGACATGGAAGCATGGCGTTTGTTGACCACACAGAACTCACGCTGCCCCATCCGGGAGGTATTTTCAGCCACTCGGCCCCGACTCCACGGCCAAAGTCCGACCAAACGCATGCGTGCTCTGATCGCATGAGCATGGTCGAGCCGTACCTCGAGCGTCACGGCAGCCAGACATTCGATGGACCTCTCTCGCCTTGCGATTCATGACCGGACACGGCAAGAACTGGCGACCCCGCGGGATGCACTGATCAGCAGAACGAGGCACAGTGACGCACCAGGCCAGGATTCGGACGTCGTGATGACTCGGGCAGCGCTACGGGTAATGGCTCACATCGCGGCACACCGGGGGTTGGACTGGAGTCGACGTCTGGAGCGCACGGCAACTTGCACCATGGCTTGCGCAGGTCACCTACGACTAGAGACCGGTCAAGGCGGACACAAACTCGACAGCCGGAGCTGGTACAACTGAATGGATGCCCGTCCCAGAGGCTCGCACGAGCATGGTCGAGCCGTTCACAAAACCACGGGGAGCGGCAGCTTGCCGCGCTCGCTTGCTAACTATTCATGCAGGACGGGCGAGGCTTGGCGACCAAGTGCCGGCCA
>VJXU01001713.1:0-17176 GCA_008694245.1 Ganoderma sp. BRIUMSc
GTTGGGCGGAGGGTGAGTGCTCCTCCGTTGTCGCGCTGTGTATGTGTGTGCGTGTGCTGACGAGTGTGACTGTGATTTATTGTGATTTGGGTGATGAATGCAGAGCTGGGCGCCGTCATCATCGTCTGCGCTGCACGCCGCCGAGCCGACGCCGCCGCCAGTGCTCTACGGCATGTGAACGGCGTCATAGGTGGGCGCGATGTTCGCCGCCGCTCGCTCGCCCCTCGTTCCTCGCCTCTCCGCTCTATCTCAGGCCTTGGCATCTATGTGATCTCCTCGGGCGGAGGTGTTTGACAAACTCCTCCATCTGCGTCTCTCAGTCTCCACTCACCCATACACGTCGTCTCGTTCAAGTCTCGAATTGGATACTCGGATACTCCCCATTCTCTGATACCGTACCTCACGTCCCTCACCCTTGCGCGCGGTGACCACACATACGCCGCTGTAATGTAAAGTTCTTCACCACTACATTTTCCGTTCCTTCTTGTACCTACTGTCCTTTTCTCGGATTGTGATTTCCCTGACCATTTTCAGCGACCTCTGTCCGCGCACCCTATCCCACGGACTCTACAGTTGTATACCTGACATCCTGTTCCTGGGCCCGCTTCATCCACTGTAAGACTACGCAATCCATCGTATACTATCGCATGTAATGATGCTTCCGACAGCTGTGAGCAGGTAGTATTGAGCGATATTCGCCTACGCAGATAACGACCTGTATACAATAATGAAGACGGTTCAGGTCTCATGGGAGCAAAGTTGGTCATCTACTCATTCTTCAGAAGCAGCGTATGGAACTTACGGCTCCTTGCCTAGCAGACTAGACGGCGTGATGCGGTATAGACCATCTGTGGAAGAGGCTCGGATGATCGGTCCCGAATTCGCCGAGCGGTGGGCTTCGTTCTTTGCCGACGCACCGGACAAGCCAGTCCTGTTGGTCCGAGTCGGTCAGCTATCAGGGTAAGCTCGAGCGGCTCATGGACTTCTGTCTCTCAAACCTCCGCCGCAGGTATGGCAGCGGCGCGTCGCCACCACCGGCCCATCGCAAGGTGTTCATCACAGGAGCATACTGCTCTAATTAGAGACTCTTATCCGGCGGGAACAGGCTCGGTGCACATCACATCCGCGCTTGACGTCGACTCCCCTGCGGATTTCGACACGGGTGTATTCAAGCGGTGCGTACCTTTTGTCTAGACCCCGCTATTTCAGCGAGCGCTCGCGATTGATGACTCATACATGGACATGTGCTGTACAGGAAGGAAGTTCTAGCCATCATGCGCCATGCATGGAAGCTGAAGCTGACTCGTTCGATGTCAGCTCGGGACATGCGCTATGAAGCCGCACGACAAGGGCGGGGTCGTAGACTCGCGCCTCAACGTGTATGGCGTATAGAACCTCAAGGTCGCGGACATGTCTATTTGTCCGTCGGTCATAGCTGCGGTACGTCTTCGACGTACCCATCTCGCACCTGTGCTGATCCTTACGACTTCAACAAGAACGGCTGCGCTACTGCTGCCCTTGTGGGTGAGAAGGCGGCTATGATCATAGAAAATTGGACGAAGATCGAACGAGGGCTCTTGGACTGAAATGGTTGAGGTGGGATTTGGGGCGGTGCGATCATCTTCTGACGGTTGGCGACTAGAGATGTCCACTGGCCCGGGCAAATACGCGTTTGATCTGCCTCGGGGCCGATGCCGGTCCATGTCTTCCATCTGTGTCATTGCTTTGCTCCGCCCGTCCTTACACTGCGAACATGGCCGTAATTGGGGCCCGTCACTGCAGGGGCGAAGTGTTTGTACCCTTCGACATTGGAAGCGACTCGATGCGATAGACGCGGATAAGAAGTAGTCGACCTTCTCGAGAGATCACCCGAAGCCGTCAACGCGTCAACTATTACCTTCGAATGACGTCGACGCAGAACAGCCTACTAAGCCCCAAATCTCGTCCCTCTTGACCCCGCAGTCCGGACTTCGTTGAACAAAAGGGCAGTGAAAGCCCTCTCCCGTAATCAGAAATCTGATAAGCGCTAACCGGAACCATTGGCCATATCTAGACCCCAAACCCTTGTGCCGCCTAAGTGACCATCGTGAAGGGCCGCCAACATCTTTGACCCTAATACATGCTTCGGGCATGGCACAACATTTTCATCCCCCCAGGCAACACTGCTGCACACCCCCGTTTATCGGTGGTGGCGCGACGTTAGTGCTCTCATGATTAGCTGCGGGCTGCACGAATCGCTCAATTTCACCTCAGCGGAAGCTTGCTAACGGTCCTCGAGGACAATTGGGTTGCCCTTTTCATCAAGTCCCTTGTTTTCAACGGATAGCTGGAACTTTCAGGAAGACGAATCCAAGAAGTGGTGAGTCGGTGAGTGGTCCCGGCGCATCAGACTGCTTCCAATGCTCTCATAAGGACCATATATAGATAGAGTGACCGGGAATGACTCGAGGTTGCATAGGCTATTTGGGATAATTGGGCACAGAGGAAAGGGGTTGTAGTGATCTTGGTGAGTTCGGACTTATGTGGATGCGGTACCCCATCTGATTGAGGGTTGTGGGTCAGCTGTGCACCAGGCGGAATCTCATATTCCGCCAGCTTTTTCTTCACACGGATAGCCCGTGCTCTCCTGCATTCTGGACGATCCCCACTAGTGACTCTCCCTATAAGATCACTCGTTCCTCGACAAGAGTGCGCGTTTTCCTATCCCCTGTTCAGACATCTTCCCCGATTCCTCGTCCCTTTAAGAACTACCCTCCGTGGCTCTTTGTCGATCATCCCCCTACCTACTTCGATCCCTCCCAGCATGGACGCCACTCGTCCACATGCCAGTCAATCAGATCCGACAGGTCGATATGTGTTCCTGTTCCCACCGAGGAAGATGACAGCCATCGAACGAGTATGTCTTTCTTTACTATGGTCGTAAATTGCGAGCTCACGAATGTATCTTAGCGGGTGGCTGATGTGATTCGCCACGACTTGCATCTCCGTGAAGATTCTCCCCCTGGCATCTACCTAGACGCCGCGAAAGAAGGGGCTGGGATGCACATTGTTGTGAAACGCGGCAAGGATCCTGAAAGTAGGGTGCCGGAGTCGACGACGGCGGTAGATTCATTATTTTCTTTTGTGTCTGACGTGAGTGCGCTGCCACGGAACATATGTTGCAACCAAAAGCTTACTCCTTGGCCACCCAGAGCACCCTTGGAACTGGCGGCTCCTCCGACAATCCGTTGAAGGTCGCCGGCACAACTGCAAAGTTCTCGGAGCCGACCTCCAGAGTAGAAGATGACCCACCGCGGATTTTAGGGAGCTATGCAGGCTTAACGTACACCAACAAGCTAATCGAGGAGATGGAATATAGTGTCGTCAAAGATAGGGCCAGTAAGTTTTGCCTTCCTCTGGTTCTAGGCTTCAGTGACATGGGCGGTCGCTGATTGACCCGTCTTCGGTCTAGAAGGGGGATTGTATCGCTTACAAATAGTAGGTCTGATATTGTTGGCTCTACCTACTTAACTCATAACGATCAAAGACGATCTACTTCGAGGGCCACAAGATGGCTTTCAATCTCCAGGTAGACACTGGTGAGTCATGTTCACTCCATCCACAAGTAGTAGTAAGCCAATCTAATAAATACCCGATGAATGATAGGTGCAAACCATACGTGAGTGAGTCGCACAAGGGGCTATGGGCTTAGTACTGAGAAAGATGGAATGTTTGTTTTAGCTGGCTCTTCCATGAAGAAGTCTGTCTACTCAAGGGCATCAAGGACGACACGAGCCCTGGAACTGATAAACCGTGTACGGTTACGTTGGTCGCAGGTACTAAACGCCCCAATACCCGCGCTGCACTTCCAAACAGTTACATGCCGTCCTCTCTCGCTAAGAAGATCGATGCTGGGACTCCTTTGGGAAAATCATTTGATACCGTCTCCCACTTCCGTTATCCACGCATCAGTTATGGTTCAGGAAGGAGCCAGATAGGCGAGTAATGCATATGGTCTCGTAATAGTGTATTTTCGAACCTAACGAACATTTCCGTGTTAGTGGTTGGGCCCATGCGTGCTCCCATTGATTTTGAAATCAGTAACGCATACAACTGGGATACCTCTGGGTCTGACAAACAGGATATCCTCAAAGCTTCCTTCTCGTTTGCTATCTGTGATGCTGCTACGGTGGAAGTTTTCGAAGACATGCGCATTGACGGTTTAATCGGGTTCGGCCCAGCGGTGTATGTGCTTCAGCTTATTCACATCCCCTTCTAGCGAACTGTACTTACCTTCGTGCCTTGTGTCATGCTAGAAACATGAACATATTCGATCCTCCATACCGGCACGAACAGGATTTTGGAAATACGGACTATCCTGTGCGTCTCATCCCCCCCCCCCTTACAGTTCTGAGATTTAGTGATCGTTGACCCCACATTCGCCGCATTGCAGAGTTTTTCCACAGCACTTGAATCTTCTCTTCTCAACGTGGTTGGGGTAAATCATTTGTATAATTCATGACGCTGTTCAAAACTAAGTCCTTTCAAAGGAAGGAGGCATCATTCTGTACTGGTATCTGAACCCTCCAGACCTCCACAACGGGTGCGTTTAGTCTCAATTCAATCCGACTTTGAGACTCATAGCGTCTGCTTCAGGTCCAGCTTTCTGGCGTTCAACAAGTTTCCGGAGCATCTACTCCATCGGGGATTATCCTGGACGGCTCCGATCTTGACTTCGGGCTCAACTGACCCAAAGTATCGGGCTTGGATCGTCACTATGAAGAGCTTGAAGATCCGCCTCGTTGCTAATGAGGAGTACAAAGGGCGACGTGGCTTCGAAGACCTTGAATTGCCCATGAAGTTTGACGACGGTGAAAGATTTTTCGTCGATACGGGTATGAGTCGTGTGTTTAGCTTTGCTCTAATGATTGACCCGCTGATGCCGTGTTCATCAATATTTAGGAAGTAGCACGACGACATTACCTGCAGAGGCCGTACACATCCTCAAATTGGAGATGGACTACGGAGATCCATATTCGGTCCCGGAGTGGGTTGATTTGAAGGCATCCACAGTGGAGTATACATTCGCCTCAGGCTCCGAGCCCGCTCAGAACGTCGTCTTCGTGACGCAAGCTCACCGTTTCATATGTGACGAGCATCGCCAAGGACTTATATGGTCCACAGGGTACGAGGCGGCACCAACCCTAACTCGATGCGTCTTAGGTCTGGTACGTCATCTGTACGGCTTATGGATCAATGCAGGATACTGATCTGATGCTCTCCGAAGAACTTCTTTCACTCAGCAATTGTAGCCATGCATCGCCCTGAACCTGTATTTGGAGAGCCATATTTCCGATTTGCACCCATGGCTGAACGCGCCATAGCTAGTACGACATCTTAATTTCATCATCTTGGACGTGTAAAGTAGCTACAAGGAACAGTGGAACTATACAAATAAAAGAGTGGGGATACGTGATGGCAGAGCTCTCAGGTCGGACTCTCAGGACGACGGAGTCCATTCATATCACCCAAGCTGCATGACGACATCGTGAGGAACAATGTCGCGTAGACGGAAAATCAATATCACGTACGGCATTCCATATGTCTTGTAAACATGCTTGTCGTGCCGAGCGCGAACTTCGCTGCGACCGTCACGAACGGGTCGGAAATACATGTATGGAGTGAGGATATCCTGGCGTAGAAGGAGACCGATGATTTCAACACTGGGTGAGAGCGAACGTGCGAGGACGCCTGCCGCGTCCTGCAATGTCTTGTTGATGAAAGGAGGGAAATCAGCGTTGTAATTCGTACTGAAAGGGTCTGGAGCATCCTCAAAGTCTAAATTGCAGACAAGGATCCGCAGGTACCGCAAAGGTGCTAGGGCTTGCGCGAGGGTAGCCTACGAAGAATCGTCAACATGCAACGGCCGTTCGCCCAGATAAGCGACACACTTACTACAGAAGTCACATCGACACCACCCACAGGGCGGTACCGGTGGATGACGACATATTGGAGCTGAGGAAACGCCTCGGAGATGTAGAAGAAGAGATCGCGCCCAGAGTGGTCTTCCTCAAATTCTACTTCTAAATGTTGGATATTATGCGAGGGACAACGGCGCAATATATGCAGCATCTCCGAGGAACTGAGGACAGGTGAGTACCACCCGTACTCCGCCGTCAAGTAGGTGCGATCGTGTTCGAGAAGATGGAGGTAGTGGCGAGGCCAGCAGCGCAGCGTGAGGCGTCGAAGAGTTGGAGGAAGATGGGCATAGAAGTCATCCTCAGGATGGGGGTAGGAAACCGACAGGTCCTCGAGATCCGGACAGGGGAACTCGGCTGTCATGTCCGGAGGCCATATCTGCTGCCGTGGCAAGCCGATCGGCTGCGAAAACGTCAACGCTAGCTTCTGGAGACGAGGCATGTTGGCGAGGATGGAGATGTAAGGGATGTCTTGCTGCCCATAGGAGTGTTGACGTCGCCCGATCAGGGATAGTTCGCGGAGACGAGGGAACTGTGTTGTGCTCAGGTAGTGCAGAGGTGCGCACCCGCTCGGAACTGAGAGCGCCTCAAGCGACTGCTGAAAGGTGGCCTGTTGCAGGAGGACAGAGAAGAGTTTGATTTCAGTGGGGGAAACCTTTTGATATCCGGAGGATGGGTAGTCAACCGTAGCAAGAGAGTGGACTGGCAGACGCAGGGACTGCTCGGTCTTGGGAGGAAGGACGCGATAACTGTCAAGAAACCCGGAGATGCGAAGGTTTCGCAGTCGAGGGACCTGTACAACAGCGTTGATAGCTTCCCACAGAACTACGCCAGTGGCATTGCTGAGAGCGATCGTATGGAGGTTCGGCAGGCGGCATAAGAAGGCGGTGAGAGGCGCGTAAACAACGTCGTACTCGACCGGCGGGGGGCTAAAGTAGTAGTCCGATTCGTACTTTATGCAGGGAAAGTTGCATTGCAGAAACAGGAACCTATTTTGGGGGGGAGATGTCTCAATGGTGCTTATGGTCCAAGGCTGAAATGCTCGAAACGTACCGCACATAGGGCCAAATGGTTTCTGGGATAGAGTACCGAGCACTGAACGCGTGTCCCGTGCTCCAACAACATCGACGGAACAGTATAGGCTCGCATACTTCCCTAACCCACTTGCAAGTTAGCGACAGGGAGTGTAGGCCCCCATACGTGTGGACGTTCTCGAACAGCTCAAGTAAGCTGTCATCGTCCAGCCGAGAAAGCTTGTCGGGCAAGCTGTAGCATAAATGATGAATCATAGGATACAGCAAACTTAGAATGATTTCTTACACATACTTGGGTGACTTCTGCGTCACCGCAACTCTGCGTACGTCGGTTGGATTCGAGAGGCGTTGAATAGCCAGCGCCGGCATAGTGACGGAGGAAAGACAGCCTGTAACGGCTCACGGGTTAAGGACTGAACCTGAAGGCCACAAATTTGTGAGTTTCTTTGCTGGAGAACGGGAACACAAGTCTCGCCTGGGCGAAAATTAACAAGGAGTTGGACCCCTGGAGGGAGCTTCAGGACCCGCTGACAAGTTCCGCTGCTTCGGCCGCAAACGAATCAAGCGCCTGCGCTCGGTTATTTGGCGTTATTTGGATTACCCAATAAGCGCCAACGGATGCTGGAGCGAGGAGGAGGATCGACACCTTCACAGCTCTTCGACGAGTACGACATCATTATCGTTGGCGGTATGTTTGAACGTCAGAAATATCAGCTCTGTTATTCACAAACTTACAACTTCCATATTCCCGTACAGGGGGCGCAGCGGGCGGCGTCATCCTCGCGAGGTTAGCAGCGGATCCATCCCTGCGCATCCTCATGCTCGAGGCGGGACCCACCAAGGACGACCTTGCCCACATACAGCCAGCGCGCTACTTGACGCACATCGTGCCAGATTCCGACACGGTTAAGCATGTCGTTGGGAAGCCGGGCCAGGACCTCAATGGTCGCCAGCTCACGATCCAATGCGGGAACTATGTGGGAGGGGGCTCCAGTGTCGGCTGTAAGCAATAGTCTCGAATATCGGGCTCTTACACATGCTTATTGGATTACAAGGGATGGTGTACACGCAACCTGCCGCGTCGGACTACGACAACTGGGCGAATGTGCATGGCAATCCCGGCTGGAGCCTCAGCGAGCTCTTACCACTGATCAAGAAGGTGCGAAGACGAATTCGGACTTGTCTTGATAGCGCTTCCCATTCACCGACGCACAGATAGAGATATATCAGGTCGCGCCAGACAAGCTATTCCGTGGATACGACGGTCCCCTTAAGGTGTCTCGGGGCGGGGCGTACACCGACATCGGCTCAGATTACATCGCGATTGTTGCGCAGTACGACAAGATCCGCCCCGTCCTGGAGGATTCGGACGCAAGCAGCACGGGTCTTATAGACTTGAATCGTGTCCAGGTAAGCTGATTATTTTTCATTCTTGCTCAGCTTCGTGGTGCTGGATGCGCGTCCTCACGCCATGCTCCGCAGCATTGGTTGAAGTGGATCGGCAGGGAAACTGGCTGAAACTGGTCGCCGATCTGATGTCGCACACTACACCGGTGCGTTTCAGAACGCTCGTCTCTCGAAAACCTCTGACCACAAGTTGGCAGACCACCCCCTGATCCTTATGCCGTTCCTCGGAAAGGATGCAGATTCCATCCACCCCCTCGCGCAAGGCGATTCTGGCGAACGGGAGAGTGAGTTCCTCCCGTTCAATTAAGCCTGATGCACTTGAAAACATGGATCTATAGAATGGTCCGCGAAGTGGCATGAAGACGGTCAGGGCCTCATGGGAGCAAAGTGGGTCGTTCGCTCGGAGTCCTTGGGTATTTCGTCGAACTTACGATTCTGACTTAGTGGGCTGGATGGCGTGCTGCGGTACCGACCAACCAAAGAGGAAGTTCGACCGATCGGGCCCGACTTCGCGGAGCGGTTAGCATCCTTCTACGCAGACGCACCGGACAAGCCAGTTCTGTTGGTCGGCCAGCTCTCTGGGTAAGTTCGTGCAGTACGTACGCACACTGTCCTCTGCCCCTGAAACCTCGCCCCAGGTACAGCGGTGCGTCGCCGCCGCCGGCCCACCACAAGGTGTTCATCACAGGCGCATACTGCTCCTATCCGGCGGGAACAGGCTCGGTGCACATCACGTCAGCGCACGACGTCGACTCCCCGGCAGATTTCGACACAGGTGTATTTAATCGGTGCGTAGTACATTCTACCTAGGGTGACCCTACTATTGTGGCGAAACCCTGTGATTGACAAGTCACCCATGAACACGCGCTTTGCAGGAAGGAAGACTTGGCCATCATGCGCCACGCATGGAAGCTATGTCGAGAACACGCCCGGCGCATGTCCTCGTACAGAGGCGAATACGCTCTCGACCACCCTGAGTTCCCGCCTGGGAGCGCTGCAGTGGTGTCACAGGAGCAAAACACGCCCGTCCCCATCGACACTCCGGACATAGTATACACGAAGGAGGACGACCAGGCGATTGATGACCTCCTGAAAGCGAAGAGTAAGCCGTGATCTCGATCACCGAACCGAACTCCGCCTGACATCCTGTCCTCTGATCAGTCGTTACCGCATGGAATTCGGTGAGCAAGCAGCTTCGGAGCTGGAGGGCGGGCTGCTGACTCGTTTGGCACCAGCTCGGGACGTGCGCTATGAAGCCGCGCAACAGAGGTGGGGTCGTCGACTCCCGCCTCAACGTGTATGGCGTGCAGAACCTCAAGGTCGCCGACATGTCCATCTGTCCGTCTGTCTTAGCTGCAGTACGTCCTATGTATGTCTGTGCCACACGCATGCTGATCCTTGTGACCTCCGCACTAGAACGGCTGCGCTACTGCTGCCCTTGTGGGTGAGAAGGCTGCTCTGATCATAGGAGAGGAGATCGAAACGGAAAGAGGGCTCTTGGGCTGAAATGCTCGAAGTCGCATTTGGCAGGCCTGTGCGATCGTCTGACGATTGTCGACCAAGAACTGCAGATATCCAAATATGTCTCACTAGTTCGATGACCTTTGCTGGTCCCTGTCTTCTATGCACGTCGTTGCTTTGTCCGCCACGTATGTTGCAAATATGGTAATCGGGGACTGTTACTGCAGGGATGGAGTGTTTGAGCCCATCGACGAGGAAACGCACCTGACGCGATACCCTCGACAGAGAAAATGCTCGTAAGCCCTAAATCTCTCCATTTCGTCCCTCCTGACCACGTAGTTGCAACCTCGTTGAACAAAAGGTAGTACATTCTCCCATGATCAGAGCTCCGATAAGGGCTCATCTGAACCCCAATCTTCGCGCCGCCTCACCAGGTGAACATCATCTCAGACCCTAATACACGCTTTTGTCATGGCATACCATATTCGCGCCCCCCCCCCCCCGGCAATACAGTTGCAGACCCGGCTTTTCCATACTTGCATGAGGCTTATCTTTTCCTTCGCTCATCGGCGGTGGCGCAACATTAGTGCTCATGATTGGCTGCGAGATGTATGGATCCTCGAATTTCATTCAGTGGAAGTGCGCTGACGGTTTTCGAGGACAATTAGGTCGCCCCTTTCATCAAGTAGATTATTCTCAATGAAGCGCCTCGCCGAAAACTGTTGGGATGATGATTCCAAAAAGCGTTAAGTCGTGGTCCCGGCGCATCGGACTGTTCTCATCAGTATCCTATGTACAAATAACACAGGGACAGTAGGAATTTGAAGGATGGTGACACGTGATGACTGAGCTCTTAAGGACGACAAAGACCGGTCATATCACCCATGCTACAGGATGAGATTGTGAGAAAACATTTCGCCCGACAATCAATATCACGTACGGCAATCCGCTTGTCTTGTAGGCAAACCTGTCGCGTTGAGCACCAGGTCCACTGCGGCCATCGCGAACGGGTCGGAAGTACAAGTAATGAGCGAGGATGTCCCTGCGTAGGAGGAACCCGATGATCTCAACATTGCGCGAGAGCGAACGTGCGAGGACGTCTGCCGCATCCTGCAATGTGTCGTTGACGAAAGAGGAAAAATCGTCGCTGAAAGGGTCTGGGGCTTCCACGAAGTCCAGATTGCAGAGAAGGATCCGCAGGTCACGCAAGGGCGCCAATGCCTTTGCCAGAGTAGCCTACGAGGAGCCGTCAGTATGGAACGAACCCGCTGCCGAGGGAAGCGAGTCACTTACCACAGGCGTCACGTCGGCGCCACCCACAGGGCAGCGATACCGGTGGATGACGACGTACTGGAGCTGAGGGAAAGCTTGGGGGATGTAGAAGAAGAGCTCGCGCTCGGACTCGTCTTCCTCGAACTCAACCTCGAGATGGCGGACGCCACGAGAGGGGCAGCGGCGCAGTATGTGCAGCATCTCCGACGAGTTGAGGATAGGTGAGTACCACCCATACTTCTCCGTCATGAGACTGCGGTCGTGTTCGAGGAGATGGAGAAAGTGGCGTGGCCAGCAGCGCAGAGTGAGGCGGCGAAGAGTGGAGGGGAGATGCGCATAGAACTCGTCGTCAGGATGAGGGTATGAAATTAACAGGTCCTCGAGATCGGGACAGGGGAACTCGGCTGGCATGCCCGCAGGCCATATCTGCTGCCGCGGTAGGCCGATCGGTTGTGAAAAGGTCAATGCCAGCTTCCGGAGACGGGGCATGTTGGCGAGAATGGGTATGTAAGGGACGTCTTGCCGCCCATCCAAGCACTGACGTCGCCCGATCAAGGACAGCTCCCGGAGACGGGGGAACTGAGCCGTGCTTAGGTAGTCTAGAGGTGCGCACTCGCTCGGAACCGAGAATGCTTCAAGCGACTGCTGGAAGGCGACCTGTTGCAGGAGGACAGAGAAGAGTTTGGTCTCGGTGGCGGAAATCTTACGATAACCGGAGGAAGGGTAGTCGATACTAGCAAGGGAGCTGACGGGAAGACGCAGGGACTGCTCAGTCTCGCGAGGGAGGTTACGACGATCGTCTAGAAATCCGTGGATGCGGAGGTTGCGTAGCTGATGGATCTGTACGACTGCGTTGATAGCCTCCCATTGAACTACCCCAGCAGGATTGCCGATAATGACAGTGTGGAGGTTCGGCAGGCGGGATAAGATGGCGGTGAGAGGGCCGTAAACGACTTCGTACCCATCCGGGCGGTCAAACAAGCAGTCCGATTGGTATTTTAGGAAGGGGAAGCTGCAGTTCATGTGGAGAAACCTAGTTTTGGTGACAAACGTCAATTATGCGGACAGTCAGAGGAAGTGCCTGAAACGCACCGTACATAGGGCCAAATCGTTTCTGGGATGAAGTATCGAGCATGGAACGCTTTTCCTGCTCGCCAACGACACTGGCGGAACAATATAGGCTTGCACGCTTCCCGAACCCACTTGCAAGTCAGAGACAGGGAGTGCAAGGTCCCGTATGCCTTGACGTGCTCGAATAGCTCCAGAAGGCTGTCATCATCCAGCCGGGTCAGAGTGTCCGGCGATCTGTGACAGAAACGATAAGACATCAGGTGCAGCAGGATTGAAATCGCTCCTTACGCGGGAACGACTGGCTTCGACAACACCGCGACCTCAGGTGTCTCGGTTGGCTTTGAAACGCGTTGAATGGCCAGTGCTGGCATCGTGGCGGAGGTCGGAAGTCAGCCTGTAACGAAGGAGTATAAGCCTTATGCACACATACATACTTTACCCTAGGACTGACTTCGGGCAAGATAACCAAGGAGCTCGATGGAGGAGCGGCGAGACATTCCGCATCAGCAAAAACGCAACTTTTCTGCAAGGCTATGCAAGGCGCTACGAATCCTACAGAGGAATGCAAGGGTTCGCAGGGCCCGGCTTTGTCCGACAGGGCCATACAGTGATAAGGCAGACACGTCTGTTGCCTGTAGGATCGTATCGTATGCGATATGCCACTGTAGAAACCTGCAATTTATGGGCCGGAGCCGATTATTCGCTGCATAGCCTTGTAAGATGCCCAGCCGATACGCCATGTAATTACAATTTCAGGTACGATACACGGCCGCAATGTCTCCTTCCATCGCAGCTATTACTATGACCAATGCAAGGACTAATGCCTGTACTACTTAGCCATCCAAAGTTGCCGACGACACTCGCGTTCAAGTTCGATGGAATTAGTCCCCACCTGTCCCCACTTGTGCCACACCCCCGAGAGCCGCGCCCCGCCCCAATATTTCGCGCGGACTACCCCAACGAGTTCGATTCTATGCTGGACGCGGACTTGCAGGTATGATGTCATAGTTGCGTTTGGGACTTATTTAGGCGCGGGGTGCTTCAACTTCACCCCGACGCGACTTGACCTTGTCCTCTATATCTCCCCGCCCTCTCTTCCGTGGCTGAGCTCTTCGCCTCTGCACTACTTTGTCTCTCTCTTCCCTGGTGTATCCTGCTTCATGCCCTCCATTTGCTCTTAAGGCCGAAGCGTCAAGTCGAAGGCTCGAAGGTGCGTCTACCTGGCCCCTCGTTAACCGGCTCTTTCAGCCGCTCTTATAGCAGGTGCGTATCCGCGGATCTTGGCGTGTCTTGGGTTTCTCGTTGTGGAAGTGCCTTGGGCCTCTTAAGGTGAGTCATGAATCATGTCTTCGCGCAGAGATCATAAAGGTGAGTGCTCTCCGGATCGCGACATGGCGAGGTTGCCATCTAGGTACGTGTCCAGCGGTCTTGTTCGCGAACTGTCCAAGTGAGTAAGTCCATCGTTGCATCGTCGTGCTCCACTCCTTTCGCTCGCGCTACTGTCCTCGATCACTAGTAAGTCCTACTCTTTTCTTTGCCAGGTGCGTTTATTTGTTGTGTGTATTTCATCTTTTGCTCGCCGGCGTCAAGCCCTGGCCCTCTCTACCCATGTTTCCCGTAGCTCAGGGGAATTGTGATACGCCCCGTTGACTCAGAATGCTCTTGTCTTGATTGCGAATTATGTACGTTGTTGTATGGTCATCAATTAAATATATCTTTCTTCAGTAATATTCATTGGAGCTGTCGGAATCATAACCCATCCACATTATTACCCAATATAATTCGTAGGAATCCGTAGGAATCTGTATGTCCCTACAGAGCGCCAGTGAGCCTCTTGCAGACCGCTACAGCCACGCACAGGATATGCTACATGGTCCTGCAAGACTCTACAAGCTGTTAGTGGTTCAACTACAGAGACATACAGCCCTTTGTGCGCTAACCTATACGTCCCTACAGAGCCTTCCGGAATTCTACAGGAGTCCGTGAGGTGCATACGATGCCCTGCCAACCTTGCAGACGATTACTCAGCGCTGCAGATCTCTGCAGACCTACTGCCCAGTTTGCTGATGCGCGCTTCGTCCGCACACGAGACGCTGCGGGTCCTGTATTTGGTGCTATTTGGCGAAGCCAATAAGCGCCAGCGAATGTAATCGGAGCTGCGGGTTGGAACTTCGAAGTTTACCGTGCACACTCCTGCATGAACATTTCGCTCAGTCTGGGATATGGCATGGTTTGAGGTCGCATTCTCTGAAACGCGCCAGGGGATGTGCCTTAACGCAAGTGTGGATCGCCCGTAGTGTGGGGCTGCATAGTACTACCTCTTGCGCTAAGCATGATTCCGAGTCCTAGAATCCCGGGCCCAACGTAGGCCTCGAGTTCTCCCAGCTGATCGATCGCTGTATGTACAGTCGGCTTACATACTCACTAAAGCTCCCTGCATCCTAACCATTCGTCGGACAGCCCGCAGCGTCTTGTCCACAGCTCTCCGCCCCGGCATCTCTCCGTATGAATCGCTTGTAGCCTCCATTAGGAGGATTGGGGCTACGCAGTTGGTGGCGCAGGTTTGATGCTAGCGCACCGAGGGCCAGGATTTTGTGAGAAGATCGTAGTCCGCATTCTGCGAAGGATACTATATTCTAGCGTATCCTTGCAGACAGGTGAATATACTAGTACGGCGGCACATAACGAGAGCAGTCCGAGTGTGTCTCAAACACCTCCGGCTAACACCTTGAGGCTCGAATCTCTCCCGATGGCCTGTCCCGAGCCAGATGATTGTGCGTTCCCCGCGCCGATGACAGGGTGGAGCAGGAAAGACGATCTATCCTGCAGTTGGATCGATCACCTCCATTCACGACGTCCTCCGTACTTATGCGACACGGGACGTGACGACCCCCAGTTACTCTGAGGCAACACGATTGGTCGAGAGTGACTGAAACTTACCGCAAGCCTCCGGGGCATGCGTCCCGGCTCTGCGCGTCCGCCCATCGCGAAACGGTAATGCACACTGTCTCTCACTCGGAAAGCGCCGCCCCCACTCACAGTCGTCAGTGGTCGTCGAGACAAGTGGCCGCACGGAACGAGCATCTCTCTGGGGAGAGCCGGAACTCCGGCCTGCGCTGAATACAGCGGCCATGCGCATGGTAAGTAGCGAGGTCTGTGGTGCCGCCTGACGTCGATCGATGTCCGAGCTCGGCGGACGTCATACATATTCATCTTTACTGTACCAAAAAAAGATCATGGGAAGAGTCAGCAGGACGCCCTGTACTTAGTCGTGCGAGAACCGAAATATCGAGTCGCACGCACCGGTTTCCCAGCAGAGGAAGTTTCGCTCGCCCCCCGCCACGGTGATGCTCATGTCGCGAGACGGTGGATCCGCGCCGGGCATTGGCGGCACAGTCTCGGAGGACGAGAGCCCATTTTTTCGTGAGCGGTTCTGGCTGATATGTGGTGGCTCAGATCCGGACATTCGTCGCGGGCGGCGGGGAGTCTAAGTAAAGCCGCCGTGCACAGTGATCGTCGTCAGAAGAAACTTCAAGAAGGTAAGCGGTGATCGTCAAGACGTGCCTTTTCCATCGTGATGGACCGTGGAGAGGCGCAGAGATCGAAGACGACCATGATGCGCTACGCAACGTCCGGAAGATTGCGCACTGTGCCGTGGCACCTAAGTAGGAACGAACGGACGGCGGCTCACACCGGTTTTCTGTCAATTTTGGGGGGTTCTTTTGAAGCGAAAAATAAGCACCATGCCGCAGAGATGTCAGCCGGTGATTCGAAGATAGAGACGCGATGGGAAGCTGACCACACACGTAAGATTCGTAAGATTCGCCGCCGACGGACCTGTTGAGCGACATGCGGGGGCCGCCGGCCTGCTGCCGAGAAGAAAGAAAGGCTAGGCATATGTCAATGTCCGCTCTGGTGCCGTCTATACGTGAATCCAGGAACCATACTTAGCTCCTTCACCTGCGCTGGCGTTGTATCCTGCGACTGCCGCACTTATCTGGCCACTGCATAAGGCCTAGTTTCGGTGGACCGCACTGCCATCAGAGATGAGACGCAGCACGTCAATGGCAGCAGTGGATCCATAACCAAGTGGAGCGCTGTGTGTCGGCGTGTTTCTGCGCTTCGCTCCTATCTGACGGGCTTTCCTTGGCTTGTATCATTGTTCCTGGGGGAGGTGTTGCATCCGCAGCGCGACCTTGGCGAGACCTTCTTTTTCGAGATGGATCTGAAGACATCTGGTGGTGGGTGATCGGCCGGTGTATGTGCGTTGACAGGCAGCTACTTCGGGCAGGAAAATTGAACTTACCGAGACCGAGGGATCTTGATGGGGACAGGGGCGGTCTGGGGCGGTTTGGGAGCGCAGCGTTTGTACTACAGCGCTTGCCAATCTGAGAAGTGGCGACCCATGGGACAGTGGACAGGTGCCCGGCCGGCGGACGCTGGGACAGATCGCAGGCCGATCGCTGGGATTCGCATGTCGCATAAAAGCAAGCTCGATGGCCTCTTCGGACGCGAGCTGCTGGGCCCTTCCCCAGCATGGCTAACCGGAAGCCTGATTCGTGTCTGCGGGTCGCAGGAGGCGCTGCTGGGTGGTCCGTGCGCAGGGAACGGGATCACGTGTGTGTTTAGGGGAGGCGTCGGCATGGGCGGCAGGTGCTTACGTGAGGGGTTACGTGGCGTGAGTGCGGATGATTGACAGGGAATTTCTTGCACTCCTGACTGCAGCCTTCGCGGCCCCTCGCCATTGTCGGAACGAGCATCATCGATATCCGATCTCGAATTGACACTCTAATTCATCCGCTTCCGTCTCCATCCTCTCGGCCCTTCCGTGCCACTCCACCACCAACCCAATATATCCAACGTAACCTTCTTTCGTCCCTGCTCGCCTTTGTCGCTGTACTCACCGCTCTTTCTATTGCCATGCCTTCTCCAGTGCCACCCCACCCCGGCAACGCCCCCTCGCAGGGCCGCCCC
>VJXU01001715.1:0-17698 GCA_008694245.1 Ganoderma sp. BRIUMSc
CCCGAACGGCTGATCGAGCCTAGTGAGTTGAAACGTTGAAGCTGGTTGCTCGGAGTCGGAGCCGTTGCTAGCGTGCGCGGGATGAGATTGGATCTCCGAGCTAGATCGGGTCCTCGATCGACGGAGCCTCTATCTGGGCGCCACCATCGCTACCGCTCTCCCACGCTTCCCATCCCCGGCCCGGAAGCTCTACCACGCTTTCTTCATCTCCACCACCGGTTCGAGCACAACCCTTCCGAGAGGGGCTCCTCGACGGCCAACTCGTGCACAGAGATCGTCTCCATATTCTGGTCTGTCATCACAACATGGCCATGACGTATAGTCCAAGAACATCGCCTCAACATCGACCGTGACAGAATTCCGTAGAACGTGGTCAGTGACTGTCTAGGTCCCCAATCTCCGACAGACGATGTCGTTCATGAAAGCTCTAGCGTCAAATTCTCACTAATTTCCGACAGCGACAATACAATCCCTCGCCCCCGTGGCCACGTACGCTGTTGGGAAATGTCTACCTATGGAATAGCGCGAACCTTCAACGTAACGCTCGGCGGCCCCGCGATGAGAGCCAGTGTCTTCGATTCTTCTTCATGAACTTCATAGAGGTTATCGATCCTCAACATTGGGCCCCTTCAGGAACCCTGCGGCGGTATGTCGCCTTTGTTCTCACAGAGTGTTGCTACTGACGTCGCCGCAGTGATCCTGTCGCGTGCAATATGTTCTCGGCGCGGTTGTGTCAGACTCATTGCTTTGCCAAGCCTCATCCTAGGCCGTAAAAGACCACGAGGAAAACCTTACACTACAAGACAGCACGCAATATTCACGTATCGCTACGCCGTGCACACACAGTTCTGGCGCGTCATGGAAGTCTCACACACGCAAATTACCCCCATCGGAGCTGGCCATCGGTTCGGACCAAGTGGGTGCGCTACTCCCAGACGGTTTCATACTGTGAACGTAGGTAACTTGCGGCTTGTGGCGACCGGGAGTGTCTTTCACACTTACGACGACAAAGACCTTCACATATCAGTTGACCAAGGTACATACCAGTTAGCTAAAACATCCCAGTCGAAACACAGAGTACGACTTTCCAACGATCTCCGTGAGTCAAACCTGCCGGCAGACCGTGCATATTACCGGCCAAAGCTCACCATCCATCACCTTACGGTTCGTAGATACACTCCTTGGCGAACATCATAATATACAAAGTCGCGGACGCTATACATATTGTCTAGTTCCAGGATGTCACGTCTCAAAATCCAGAAGAACCATAAGCCACGTAGCCCCAGGCTGGCAGCAACCATCCAAGTCCCGTCGACACTCACGGCATGTCCCTCAATATTCTGTCGACCACCACCCAATTCCTGTCCCATACGTCCTGTCTCCACTCCATCCACTCCTCCCGATCCCGCTCCCATCCGTCCTCCAACATTCGATCGACCGCCTCCCTAACGCCCCTTACCGTACCCATCGTCATCCCGACGCCCGCCGGATCCGAGCTGAGGAACGCCGCCGCGTCGCCCGTCCTCAGCGCCTTGAGCGCCTGTACTTCCGACATGGCGGCCGGGCGTGTGACGACGGCGCGCGCGTCGTCGATGTATCCATATGTCCGGCGGAGACGCTCCGTAACGAGGAGCGGTACGGCGAGCTCCGTCGCGAGCGCCACCGTCGAGCTCGCCTGGTCTCTGAAGTCTACGGTCACGCAAGGTCAGTATCCACTGAGTCTGGGCAACCGTCGGCACCTGTCAGCGCCGACCGGGACTTCTCGCGCAGCGCTTCAGACGCGTGTGTCTTCCGCCCCCTGAGTGACGGCACCGCGAAACAACTGCGAACTCCGAAGCAGCACGGGGGGACGCGCAGGGGAGAGGTGGAAGACAGATGGACAGGCACTCACAGCCGAATTGGGCGAAGGCAGGCACGACTATGTCCGCACTCGCGACGAGCGTGTAGAAGTCCTTGTACGCAAGGTCGTGGTGCACCGTCGCGAGGAACGCCAGCTCGGTGGGTATCTCGATCCCTCCAGCGCCGACCAGAAGGAGCTGGAACGGGGGCACGCGCGACTCGAAGTCCGGTTCGAACGTCGTGCGGCCGTTGAGCGGCAGGTAGCCCCAGGCCGCCGCGTCCTCTGCCAATGCCCATATTGCCAATGCGAGTTGGACATGCGTTAGCGGCGCGATCGCGAAGTCGAGGGCCGCAGGACGTACCATGTAACGATGCGGTCAGGTCGTTGAAGAAACGAAGATAATCTCGGCGGTTGGCGGCGAGGGTGCCCTGGATGACGGCGTACACCAGTGGGCGAGGGACTGGCTTGATAGGCAAGTAGGGAATCTCTAGTATCGGTACGTGGACGTCGATGGGTATCTGCTGATATCCTGCCGTGTACAGTCCCGGGTCCGAGCTGTCTGCCACGGCATTGAATTTGTACCGGAAGGTGTTCTTCACGCTGCGCGTCAAGATTATGAGGAGGTGAGCGCCGCAAGGTTCTATGGCTCCTTACTGATCTGCGATCGGGAGGAGGCGTAAAGCATCCCTCCGTGCCCAATGGGCTATATGGTCCTGCCACCTGGTATCTTCCACATTATGCACGATGCATGCGATCTTGAATTTATGCTCCGCGTCGCGCCCGTCCCAGGCAGCCACGAGCTCGTCGTGCCAATACGGCAAGCTGTGTGTGGTTATATGCACCTCCAACGCTCGAATCGCAACATGACCACTCACTCGACTTCACAAGTCCCGAACACGATAAGGTCGACACCACTTGCTCCCCTGTCGGCGTTGATAAAATTCGCGAGCTCCTCTGGGCGACCTCGTGTGCCCCTGTGTTTCCATAGGCCCAGCTCCTCGGCGATATCGTCAAAGCCAAAGGCGAAGTCCGGGGTGAAAAGATGAATGGTCCCGCGCTCCGCCTCATCTTCAGGCTCGGAGTCGAGGACGTCTCCGATCGTCTTCGCGGCCGCCATATAGACATCGAAATGGTACGGGAATGCAGAGGCGACGGCGATGTTCTTCCTGCAACGCGGTGGACGCCTTGTCAAGCTCGACGTGTACCACGTGGAGTCGTTGTATCTGTGCCGATGGGGTGGGTAAAAGCCTTGGATATAACGGGGAGAATAGTCCAGTGAGTGGAGGAGCAGCCAGAGGCTGCCGACCACGACTACCGCCGTGAGGCCAACAGTCGTGAACTGCCTAGGGAGCATGTGGGGGGACGAGGAGGGATGGGAGCCGTCGCTTGTGTCCAAGGCATGGTCCTGCTATATGACATGGCCGGGTTTAAGGAGGTTAATCAAGACAAGTAGAAACATACTAATCTACGTCATTTGGCGGTGCGGCCAGTCAACAGACGGCGCTGAGATGTGGTCGCTCCTGTCTGTCTGTCCACGAGTGCTTTCGGCCTTCTGCGACTCATACGGCTGCACAGTCTGGTCTCAGCAACATGAATGCTTGCGCCTAGACATACCTGCTGACCGGGCGTCCGGTCATGGACACCGAGCTTCCAAGGCGATGGAGCTGCCGGGGTTGGAGCCCGGTGCAACGTATCGGACGCGTCTAGCGTACTGAAGCCGTCAGAAGTAGCCACAAGACGCTATCTGAGACGTTTAAGACGATCAGGATCCTATTCACTCGTGTTCTGGGCGATGCGCTGGGGACATTGCCTCCCAAGCCCCTTTCGGCTGGCCCTCGGAGCATGGCGGTGCGAACTACAGCAATTTCCATATACGGAGACGCCCCATATACGGAGCGCCCACGCGAATCCGCTGTTTTTTGTGCAGGCGCCCGTCTTCCTTCGCTCCTGCTCCTGCTCCCGCTCTGGCCTTGAGCCCACCATGGTCCGCCAATTCAAGCATCACGAACAAAAGCTACTCAAGAAGGTCGACTTTCTCAATGTGAGTGCTCAGCGGCTGTCATTGGCAGCGAGAAGGGACTGAGGAGGGCAATAGTGGAAGCAGGATGCGAACTTGCGCGAGATCAAGGTTATGCGCAGGTATCACATCCAGGACCGGGAGGACTACCACAAGTGCGTGTAATTATCTCCACACAAGCCCCTTCTGTCGTAACGGATGGACGGATCGTGCCCTGGCCATGCAGATACAACAAACTCTGCGGTTCGCTCCGCTCTTACGCCCACCGACTGTCCCTCCTTCCTGCGCAAGATCCCTTCCGGTCAAAGATGGAGGACCAGCTCTTGTCAAAACTTTACGATATGGGCGTGCTCAACACCAGCGCGAAGCTTAGCGATATCGAGAACAAGCTCACTGTTGCCGCGTTCTGCAGGAGGCGTCTTGCGGTCATTATGTGTGTGGCGAAAATGGCCGAGACGGTCAGCGCGGTACGTACGCTCTCTTTCACCTATACACGCTCGAATTTTCCAATTTCGAACCTCCCTGCTGCTGTCGCAAGGCCGGCGTCGCACCATGTCTGGCGTGGAGTCGACTTTGCGCGCGCAAATGGTGCTGCTCCAGGCAACGTCACGCAATGTGCGATATGTTGCCGCATACGTGGCTTGCCGACCATGGCGGTCTATGGATGCAATGCCATGCCTCGACCATCCTGTCGTAAGACGCAGATCGAATTGGAAAATTCGAAGAGTGTATGCGTTCCTCAGTCCCTTCCGGCGTTCGTTCACTCAACGTCGTCCCTTTTGCGCATCAAACCACACCACTCCCAGGCGGTCAAATTTATCGAACAAGGACACGTTCGCGTCGGCCCAGATACGATAACGGACCCAGCCTACCTTGTCACCAGGTACGGAACCACGCGTCCCCCTTGTCATGACGTTACCCGCTCACGCCCGGCTTCGTAGGCACATGGAAGATTTCGTCACTTGGGTTGATACGTCGAAACTCAAACGCACGATCATGCGGTACAATGACGAGGTAAGTGGCGGAAGACGCTTGCGCAGTCGCAGTTGGGTCTGACTCCTGTCATAGCTGGATGACTTCGACCTGCTTTGATTGCCCTGCGGCGGCCTCATCGACCAATGCTTTGGGTTCTGCGCGCTCGCGTCTGGCCACATGATATATGCTACCTGGCCGAGGCTACACAGGCGCTATGCGATATGTGTTATTCACCAGAACGCCATCGTTACCACTCCACCGAAAGCATTCTTGTAGATGCTCTTCGACACATGTGGTTCACAACAGAAGCTACGCGGCTTCGATTCCAGCCCCAGGCTACTAATATAGGGGTACAGGGAATGTTGTGGTATGTAACGACTAGGGATATCAGTTCTATGAGTATATGAAGGCTGCCGATGTATGTACGTGTGTATGGTATGTATATGGGCATAAAGAGGGCAGTTGTGCAACGAGAGCGTATACCAGACAAGCTCAAAACGGTGATAAAGCTGCAACGTATTACAGGTAAGCAAGAGACAGCGACTGATGCGATAAGACTAGTAGAATGAAGCGTAAGGTGTAGACAGGAAGGACAGGAAGGTGGTTGAAAGGGAAGGCCAATGAAACATAGAAATAGAGTGCATACGTAGAGATTCCATGTCGTGAACGATCGTAATATGTCATGAAGGAAGTCGGGTCGGGTCAAGCTTCGTTGTCCATGCTTGAAGCTCCTTGTGGCTTGGCGCAGCCAGCGCATACGAGTTGGAAGACGTGAAGAGAGTGAACGTAAACTTTTTCTGGAGCACCCAAGCTCAAGTCAGCATAAACCCAAGCCTTAGACAATGAAACGCGCGCACCCCTAGAAGAGCCTCCATCTCAGGGTTGCTCTCCACATTCACGCCGGTCAGGCTTATCACGCCTATCTCCTCGACCTCGTTTGAATGTGCGAACATGTGAAGGTAGGGCCTACGAAGGCACCACCCGACGTGAGCTAGAAGGACATTGACGTAATGCAAGGAGCGCACGCACCTTCTGAGCACGAACCAGCGCCGTTCCCAGATGTTTTCGTTCGCGTCGGTCATGAGCATAAGATGCCCCTTCTTGGTTGGCCCATCGCTACATCAATGTTAGCGTTGACAGGGGAATATCCATATGTGCTGCGAAAACGTACATTCTTGGCACAAGCTTCGTACTTGCATTGAGCTTAAGAGAATCGACAGAAAGGGTATCTGACACCGATGCCTTCCCAGAGTTGACGCTCAAGACATCGGGTTCAGGCTGCTCCTGGCTAATGACAATCTATTCGCGAGCGAAAATGATCATGATCAGCATCCGTCGTCTCCCCTAGAAGACAGACGCATGGAATTAGAACGTACCTCGCCTCGGTGGCCGAATCGCTTCTGCCACAGTGCCAGAGCCTTCCGCATAAGCCCCTCAGACGCGTCTGTCGCCCATACGTCAGCATCCTGCTGCTGGACCTTGCTGCTGGGAGACGTAGTGAGGATGACCCTGATTGCCTGCACGTCCGCCGCGCGCCGCTCCATCGTCGCGAGCCTCGAGTAGTCTTCCACGACGGACACGCCTCTCGGCCTCCAAATCCCGAGCGTCTCTTCACCGCGGACGTACTTCTCCGCAGTGTCCAGACGCCAGAGGTCTTTCGGAGACCGGGTGAGCGGGGGCGTGAGCCGAACGGAGAACAGCGTGCTCGTTTTCGGAAGCACCTTCGTCGACCCGAACAGGGACGTTAGCCGTGACGGCGGACGCGCATCACGCGTCTGAATCGTGACGGCCGTGTCCATGTTGAAGTGCACCGGCTCCGCGCATGTCTCTATCGCCACCGACCAAGAAACCTGCAAGAGCACTCGTTGGCCCGAGCCTGTGACGCGGTTGAGTAGTATCGAGTTGTGCACACTCGAGTCCCAGAGAGCTTCCGCGGTGATGATTCCAGTCCCGTCTGGCTTGTACTCGACCTTCTGATCCTGTTGGAGCGGAAGCGTCGTGAGCACCTTGGACGCAGATTCGTGTAGTAGACCCTTCGCATCCAGGTGGCGAACGTTGCCTAGACGTATTCGGGTGACCTCTGTCCATGGTAGCTGCCGCCCGGAATGTGATGATAGCGTGAGGATCACGCGGCGTTGAAGGCCCTGATGTAGCTGGAAGGAACCTGGATCGAGGTGTCCCGAAGATACAACGGGTACGGGTTTATACGTCCCGTCTGGGTCAAGCTCACAGACTTGGAGCCACGCCGTCACGTCGTGCATCTGCTCGACAACGAAATCGTTCTCGGATCTCCGCATAGGAGGAAGGGAAGTTGGTTGACTTTGTGGAGTGCTGACAGATGACGAACCGATGGTGGATGGAATGCGTTGCTCGCGCATCTCGTCCCATCGCTCCATCCGTTCTAGATATGTGGGCTTGAGACGGGCATAGAACTCTATAGGGGCGTAACCTTGACGCAGGTAGGTCAAGACCTTCATCGATGCCACCATCGAGAAACTGCGGCGGAACTTCAGGTCGGAAGGAGCTCCGATGTCCAGGTCAACCGCAGTTGAGGGATAGACCTCTTCCGATGTGAGTGAGGGTCCTAGGAATGAAGACAGCCGGACCTGAAGATGGATGAAGGAGAAGTCGTGGTGCGAAAGCCCTTTCACCTGGTCTACTATAAGGTAAAAGGTGAGCTTGCTGCCGGGAGGCACTGTGCCCGGTACAGGGGATGTAGCACGAGTGGAGGTGGCAGAGGCGTTAGCGTGCTTGGGAGACAAGATTACGTTGGAGATCTTGATCTCGACCCGACATGTACCGATTGCCTCGGCGGTGTATCTGCAGAATATGGGCACGACAGAGGATGATGATAGCCTTCGGGATAGAGGCGCCAATGAGATTAACGCGTTTCCAATGAATGAGTAGTCGGGAGAAGGGCTGTCGTAGAAGGGCTCCTCGGAAGAAAAGTGCTGAGAATAGGAAGGGCGGTCGATAAAGGTGGTCAGATTGCGCATGCGCTGAAGTTGCTGCTGGAGACGATCTAGTGACCATACATAGATAGCGTTATGTCGCCGGTCGATAACTTTGACAGCAACTGAGGGTTGTGTTGCAGAGGCAAGAACGGGATCCGCGACATCGCCGAATTGATCCAGTCCAGCGATAGAGTCAATGGCAGATGCAGGCGCAGCGAGTGAACCACCAGCAGCAACGGCGAAGTTGTACAGAACCTCTTTCCCAAGCTCCTTGCTGCAAGTGTTATTAGCGATAAGAATACTGTACGGTGGCATTCGGACGTGCCTGATGATATTGGCCTCCTTTACGAGAACAGCGTTGGATAGGACGACCTCGGCCATGGAAAAGGACCTGTGGGCACGCCACTTGTCAAGAACCTTCCTAATGAGCCGCAGCTGCCTGGCTGTGTAGATGACCGGCTCGAATGGAATGTCCTCCATCTCGGTCTCACCCCTCGCGCGTGCATCCAGTAACCGCTTCATGTGTACCTGCACGAGCTTGAGTTGACGCTCCATCTGCTCCTTCTCTACTTTGAGGTCATCCGCCTCGGACGACTCGGCGATGGCCTGCAGTCGACTCTCAAACTCGACGCGCTGGTTCTCGAGTTGGCTCTGCATTTCCTTCAGGCCTTCGCCCGCCTCGGGGCTGTCGTGGTTCGTCATCGCATCCACACTAGTGTCGTCCGTCAGCGTATCCATCTGCCGTCCCGACTCGCTCCAGATGTCGTCTGCATGGCTTAGACTGCTCTCCGGTCGCTTTGCGTTGTGGTCTCGCATGGTCTTCACCTTCGTGATCTTTTCGAAGAGCTTGTTCAAGTCTTCGTCAGGAAGGTTGTCCAAGGCAGGATCCAGGCCTAATCTAGCCAACGCTGCCTCCCGCTTCGCGAACGTCCAGTCGACGTCGTTCAGGTCGACGCTCGATCCTGTTGGTGAGCTTGGCCGCGTTGCCTCAGCCTCAGCGGCCAGATCAGCAGCGGTAACACTGATGCTCATTTGCGATTTAGCCCTGGCGCGGTCCCTCTGCTTTCGCACCTCCTCGGGATTGTTGAAGCGGAAGACGTGGTGTTCCCCTAGGTAGCGTCAAACCACGTTTCTCGTCGAACTAGTGTAAGATAACGCTTACCAAGAATGATACGGTAACCTGAGCGCAACTTGTATGCCTGCATAATGGACATGAGCTCTAGGATATCGAGGCAACTATCATAAGTATTACCTGTCCTGGTTCAATCTGCCTGCCATTCAAGAACTGTAGTCGCAATAAGTACTATGTAGGGAGAAGAACGTGCCAAGAACATAACATACTGTGACGGCATTTGGCATGCCAAGCAGTGTGACTTTACCATCGTTGTTATCGAAGTAACAGTGCTCCTCGCCGATGCTGTCACCACTCAGCCTGATCGCGCAGGGTTTCTCGCCCTCCAACCTTCCAACGTCTGTCTTGCCCGGCTTGAGCTGGTAGATCAAACACTCGCTCATGAGAGGATCCTCGTTCTGCGACACCATCAGCACACTACACCAAGCAGTCGAGCTTGAGACATAGTGAACGCACGAGGTTGACCAAGTGGGGCATTCTCTTAGGTGTATGCACACCCACGTTGTTCTTCTCGACTGTGATACCGAGCTCCTCAAGAGCCTGTTCTCGTTCGTGTTGAATCTCCTGTGTACGTTGCATCTTCTCCTCCCAAGTCTCATTGAGGCTCTGCATGAGCTTCTCGCTTGTTTCCAACTGATCCTGCAACTCTGCCTTCGTGACTGTCTTGATCGTCCCATCCTTTGTCTGGTATGTGACCTTCTGTTGCGCCGCTGGGATCGTTGGGTCAAAGACAGCCTCCGACGTCGCACCGGAAACCCTTGCTGGAGGTTTAAGCTCGTTTAGATGATGTACACGTCGAGACACTACTTGGAACATACCTCGGAGCATTTCCAGTTCCTCTTTGAGCTCGCGCACAAGCTTCGCATTGGGATCTTCGTTGATGACAGCCTTGTTCTTGATCTTCTTGGCCTGGTCGGCATACCGCAAAGTACTGAGCGTCTCTTCGTACTGCACGTCGGCGGGCGAAATGGCTGCAATCATCGCCGTCTTTGAGTTCCCTCCCAGACTGTCTTTCAACAGCCATGTCAAGACCTGCCAAACAATGCATTCAATCGGCTGAAACGTTCAAGAAGTGATACGACGCCTACAGAATCACGGTAGGGGATGAAGTCCTCTCCTTTGCCCTTCTTTCCCTTCTTCCCCTCCGCCATACTCGCAGCAGCAAGCGCGGCAATAACCTTTCCGAGCGTGGTGAGCGACTTGTTGATGTTCGCACCTTCTTTGAGTCGTTGTCCGGTAGCACCAGTCGAGTTGGCTCGCTCGGAACCAGCAAGATCGACGAGATTGATGCGCGACACTTTCTCGGTGTCTAGGTTGGTGTCTACATCGTGCCTCTTCATCGTCAACAAGACGGTGAATACCGCGTGCGAACGTGACGAACTACACAAATCATAACCGTCAGCGAAATAATGCAAACTCAAGACACCAGAGGAGAGGGGAGTAGCATACACGCCATTCAACAAAGGGGGAATGGACAGTCATACGTACGTCTCATTCATATTGGTCGCTGCAACCGTGCGCGCCTTATTCCCCTCGTCCATGAGAGTCATCATCTCCTCGTAGCTGTTGACGACAAGTTTGGAGAGATCCTCGACGTATGGTCCAAGACTTGGGTGCTCGCGGACCCTGAGGTTACCGGTGTTCTTGGGGTTCAGGAGGTCCCGCACCTTCTCGTTGTAGATTTCGATGTAAGATACTTCTACGGTGAAAGTAATGTGGGGGTCCGACTTCTTCTGCTCGATCCGTGAAAAAAGTTCGGAACATGTGAGGGGTATAATGCCCTTGTCGGCGCCGTCTGGAAAACATGTCATTGAGGGGTACAGGAGCTGTGGTGGAGGTACGTACAGCCCATCATGCTGCATTGAGGACACGCTGTTAAGAGCACACGCGAACATGGGGTCAAAGAACGACATACCTGTAAGATTTGCCAGATCCTAGCATCCAAGCGCGTAAGCCTCCTTCTTAGCTTCGCTTCCAACCTGTTCCACACGCACCTGTCTGTCCATCTGTTCGAGGCCTTAGCACACATACGGAGAGGTAGATATATTGGCTACTCACAAGCCAAAATACACGCGTTAAACCCCGCAAAGCCGTGGTCAAGCAACTCCTTCCCCAGGTCGTCGTACAATGTCTGCTGAGAGCAGTAACCTGGCTCATTCCTGTCTCCTGCGGACCAATAACTCTTGTCGAAGGCGAAGTTGATCATCTTGCGCTCAGTCGCACGGCCTGAGGCTGCCTGCGCACCCGCCGAACCTGGCTCCGGGGGCTCTAGGATCGTTTGATTCCCCTCCATCCTCACGAGACATTTCGCGCCACGCGCGATCTCTACATGCACAAGCCGCAGTCATGATAACCATGTCCGTGGTGATCACATGAAGCAAGAAGACACATGTCAGCAGAATGAACGCAAGAGCGTATGGTGGACGGAGAGCACGAACCTCGCGAGTTCAGGGGCCTGCATCGGACGACGACCTTAATGTTACCGTCGCCGCCATGTTCAGCCATGGGACAGGACGCCTAGCCGTGTGCTCTAAGGGCCACAAGACGACAAACACAAGCAAAGTCTAGAGTCAAAGAGCGTAGATGGTGGACTTGGGAGTCAAGTTGGAGAACAGAGTCGGGGCAGCGGCGCCCAAGCGCGCAGGACGGCCCAAATTCGTTGCGCTCAACACGCGCGTTGCCACGCGCTCCCGCACTGATTCAACTCTCGGCTGTTACGTTCCAGCCCCCTACCAGCCTCTTCCTTGTCATACCCGGCCCATTTCTGAAGTGCTCGCCGGGCTGTTGCACTTCTGAGGAGAGAAATACTCCTCTGCTGGATGTACAGGCATACTACGCCGAAAGGTGTCAATGTCATATGTGAGGTCGTATCTTCTTAGAAAATGCACAGTACTCTAACATCGGAAGGGCCGTCGTCGCACAGCGAGTCCACAGATCGCACGTTTTAGAGAAGAAGATTATTACTAGCTTCCCCAAGCTTGTGTGTTGAACATTGAACGTTGCATTTGAGGCCTCAGGATAAAAACTCAAAACGTACCGGATACTCTCTGCTCGAGTATTTTCCTGAAATGCCCTCTACCCAGTTTACGTTGCAGTTTACGACCCCCCGGCTCCCAGTCTCATTGATGCAATTGAATAGTATGTGCGATAATCCATGCGGACGGCACTCGACCTTCGTATCAGATGTTTCCCATGTTGGGCCGCCACGGTTTGAAAGACACCGACGATGATATCTCTCGCTGGCTACAGCGTCAACATTCGAACGTGTAATAGGCATGTCATTGACGTACCGGGGTGTTGTATTCGGTGCCGGACACAGAATGGCGAGCGGCGCGCGTATCAGCGAGATCCGCCGAATAGACGACCTGCAGGCTGCAGCAAGGGCCATCCTCACTCACGGGCGGCGTATATGCGTCGATTTCTGCGTGACTGTCGCACAGTGTATCCACGCAGGGGCTGGGGGGAGCACAATTGCGGACAAAAAGCCAGGAGAGATGCGGGGAAATCGGGGCAGGCGATGGACTCGTGGCGTGGAAGCAGTGCCGTCGCCCAAGCGTGTGAGTGCGTCTGCCACAACGCGATTCAACTTTCCCTTCCTCCGCCCACCGTCGTCCTCGACGCCGTCGACGCTCTCGAGGCTTACATCCCCGCCTCCATCGTCGCCCGACCCGACGCTGCTGCCCGTTCTGCGGGTTTCCGACCTTGGCTAACATTGGCTCTTGGCTTCTGTATGCGCCCCGCCTACGCTCCTGCGCATCTGTCGGTCGACTTCTCCCTTGTCGATATTCCTCATGAACGTCCCCCACCCCGACATGATTCGCCAAGGAGTACCCACCATGCACCAGGGCATTATGCCCCAACAACTCTTCTCCGCACAACCCCAACATGCCCAGCAGCCTAGCCAGCACAACCTCGGTCTCCTCCAAAACAATCAGGGCGCGAATCCCGGCCTCGGCCTTATGGGTGGCCAACCCGGCCCTTCCAATCCCAATTACCCCATGAACATGCAGCCAGGCAACCCCACGCGTCGCGTATACATGCCCCAACAACCTAACGGCTCTGGTCTCCATCCCGGCAGCGTCGGCGGCCCACCTCACATGTCCGGTCTCGCGCCTGGCCAGATGCAGGGCTTGCAGGTGCAGGGCATGGGTGGCAACATGAACGGCAACATGGCTGGATTTCAGGGCGGAGGTATGATCTCATCTCAGCAGGCAGCCAACCTCCGACGCGTTCAGTCGCAACCACTAGGGCAGCCCGGCCCCGGCACACACATGGGCGGGATGCAGCCGGGTATGATGGGCAGCGGGATGCCTGGTATGCCCGGCCCTCCGCAGGTGGTGAGCGGGCTCAGACTGCCCGCTAACATGCAGATACGACAGCAGCAACCCCAACAGCACGGCCAGGGAGGCGGCGCGATGTCTCCTGAAATGGGTCTCACGATGAGACCTGGGCCTATGGCTGGCGCGAGCCAGCTCCCGCCCCATGCACGAACCGGTTCTGGCTCGCAACTGATGCCCACCTTGACACAGCCGGCGAATCTGGGGCAGGGGCACGGCATGCAGCACAACTTTGGAGGGCCGATGCCACTGTCTCACCAGCACCAACACCAGCACCAGCAGTCGCAGATGGGCTCGTCGACGCACGTCGGCCCGTCGGTTCAGCAGCCACCCAACATGGGTCCGCAACCAGCCGGGAACCGTGCACAGATGATGGCGTCCGACAACATGTTCATGGGTTTCCAGAACCCTCACGGCGTCCCGCGAATGCCTCTGGACAACATGAGCAACCCGTCGTTCAACATGGCGCCGTCACCGTCGCCTATGAACGCAGGAGGCGAAATGCCCCAGCGAGGGAACGGACCAATGAACGCTTCGGGTCCAATGACTCCCGCTCAGGTGCTACACATGAACACGAGTGGGGATACCTTCCCAGGTAATTCGTACGGTATGGGCCAGCCACCAATATCTGCATCTCCTCGACCGCCCTCGCACAATGGTCACCACAACGGTTTTCCAATGGCTCCATCTCAATCCCAACCCTCGCTCGCTCGTCAACAATCACCCCGCCAACCGGATCACCTCTCAAACCCGATGCTACAACGTCCTCAGTCTCAACCACAGGTAGCGCACCGATCGTCACCTATTCCTACCCCTGGTCGCGTTCGTACCCCACGCAGCACCCAGCCCTCGCTGCCTATGAATACGAGCGGTATGCCACCACCAGCACGCGTACCTACCGCTGCTGGGCAGAGTCCCTCACATCTGCCAGCTCAGCCGCCAGCAAGCGCACCACCATCGGCACATCCCGCACAAATCGCGCCGCGACCGGCAAGCGTGACACCGGCCGTACCAGCTCCAACGCGGTCCTCAAGCACCGCGCCCTCGGCCGGGCAACAGAGTGCTGCTGCGGAAAGTAGTCAGCCACCACGAGCGAGTGCACCACCATCGGCGTCAGCACCTGGACCGTCCGCGCTTGCTACTGCTGTGCAACCTGCGCCCGCGCAAATCCCGAGGAAGTGAGTTCTGATCTTTTGTGTTCAAGTTGCTTCTGAATACTCAACCTGGGTCGTAGCCCGGTGTACCCCATAGGAATGGGACAAGGGATAGGCCGATTGCTCCAGCTGAGTTACCAACTGGGCGAGGAAGGTAAAGACGTGAGTCTAGATCTGATCAATGTAGCATTCCCCAGCTGACGTTTTGCAGCGGCTGAACATGGGGTACTGGTTCAACGTCGCTGGGCAGTACTTCACGGAGAAGTCGACTATAAAGTTGACTCTCTGGAAGGACAATCAACAGGTTGAAGCGAAGCCGTTTGGTGCGCGAGTTTCACAGGTAGCTATGTGCGCTTGCTGACGTCCCATTCTAGAGATCGGCTTCCCCATCTTCCCGCGGTTTTTCCTTGTCACGAGTCAATCGGGAGTCAAAGCCCAGCATCTCGTCCTTGACGGCGCTCGGGAACGTTGCATCAGCCCTATGCACGGTCTGGTCGAGTGTCCGGCCGCCCAGTGGATATTCCGTTATACGAACGGTTACAACGTCACGCTTCGTGGGCCCCTCACGGCGGAGATCGTCGTCTCGCAGGTACCGGTAACGCAGCCTTCTCAGGCGCAGCTCCCGCAGTACGCATTGAAGCTGGATAAGCTAGTTTTCGACGCCACGACGCACGACAAATATTTGGCCGTGGACGCGATTCAGGGGATGCGGATAGAGGAGTCGCCGCAGGTGGCTTCCATGTCACCAGGCGGCGCAATGAACCTAAACGGGACCGTAGAGGATCCCAGCAAGTTCGAAGAGCCCCGCCACGTGTACGAGAATGTGTCGATCCCTGCGGAACCCATCAATGCCTTCGGTATCCCGCAAGCCACGATGCGATGCCTGGAGGTATGTTCCATATGTTACCCATCTCAAGGCATACATGATAGACCAACGAATGCGATTACAGCTCGCGGAGAGCGTGACGCAGATGACCGATCTCATCCAATTTTCCAAAAGAGAGCAGCTGGGACCTTGCGGTGCGTACCAACCTGGCGTCAAAATGATAATAGCAGGCATTGATTCCCTTACCCCCGCAGATGCATTGAAGGCCTTTGCGCAAAAGCTCCGAGAAGAACACCGAGGCAATTACAATGGCATTTTCATACCCCCTAAAGCGGTATATCCCGACGTTTCGAACGGCACAGGAATGGCGTCCTCAGGACCACCTGCATCCTTTGGAAACATGGGGACCATGCCTGGTCCGCCGCAACCGCCCCCCAGTAGCGAACAACCAAGTACCAGCCAGTCAGATGGCGGCCAGAAGTCCACGAAGGCGACACCACTCCAAGCCGCCCAAGCATCGGGGTCGACGCCATCTGCATCTACGCCAGCTGCCTCAGCACCAACCCCAGTAGGCGCGCCGACCACTCCCTCAATACCTAATGCCTCGTTGAAGCGCAAGGCGCCGCCCAGTCAGCGGACGGGTGAGGACTCGCCCACCACGGCGAACGCGAATACGGAGCAGCAGCCGGCGAAGCGGGCGAATCGAAAACGGGGAAGAACACAAGGGTCATAGAACGGGCTGCACCCGCGCGGCTCACGGACTGCCACCGACGGCATTAATCCTCCCCGTCCCGCTCCTGCTTCCCCTCCGCCCTCCCGTCGCTTCCCCTCGTCGTTCAGGCGCCGCATCGCCAGCCCCCTCGAGCTCCTTCCCTCCCCCCTCCCTCCCCCTCTTCCCTCGTTCCTCCCTCTATCTCTCTCCTCTTCCTCGATGTGTCTCCCTCCGCTGTCTTTCCCATGTGTTATCTGTTCTCGTGGATCTCGCTGCAATCATCGTCCCATTGATATTTTACTCAGCATAGCATATACGTAGATTTGTATCTTAGTACCACTCTCTCGGCTCGCATTGCGGAGGACCTTTCCCTCTCGGATCTCTCTTCTGCGAGGACCAACCACCACCAGGCTGCGGGTACCTGTTGTCTTATCAATCATTTTTCTATTTATCCTGTCCTGTAGTGTATACTAATCATCTATCCCTCTCCCGCTTTCTTGCAAACAGTCCGAGACTATTCGCCAGCGGGACGGGGAAAGCGAGTAAACTAAGCGATGTGCGTTCATGCAGCTCAAAGAATTGAAGCTCGAGAGAGCTGTGCTACGAGTCCGTGGAGTCGTCAGGTGGTTTACGCCATCTGGTACGTAACGTAACGTAGCGATCCGACGAGCTGGATGCCAACACCAGAGCACACAATTGCGCATCCCTCTGACCCACCCACACGCAGTCCGGCCGCCTGCTGACTGAGAACCGGCGCTGGATACGATACATAAAAGAGGAGCGCTTGCACTTGGAGCTGCCGTAACAACCAGCCGATTGTTCCACGCTTCAAGCAGGCGTCCACCTGCAGCGTCGTATTGTCCTGGTCCACCACACCACACTGCAAGGCCTCTGCGCGGGTGGACGATGGATAAGGAAGACTACCACGATATGCCGATCGGATATGAGACGGTGCCAAGACGGAGCGGCATCCTGAACGGCACGCAACAAGGTTCACGACTGCCGGAAGCCCATAAACTGCACGAGTTAGGCATTAGGTGTTGACGCCGCCACATGACGACTCCGTAACGGCGCAAGTGGACGAGCACTTACATAGAGGCCCATAGACGTCGAATATGAATTGGCGACTGCTCCCGCGAGGAGGCTGGCGGCGAAGGGCGGCGACTGTGATGACACGGTGCGAGGTTGTCGTGCTGCCCAGATGGCGCGGCAGCCCCGATCGAACGACGCGGCGGCTCCGCCCGTATCCCTGGAACTTTGACGTCGGTGTTTCGTCGGTGTCTGCGATTACGTGTCAGGCACGTGTTGCGCAGCTGTGGTCAAGATGCAGAGGACGAGTTCGGGGCATAGGATGAATACGGGGGACATTAGTATAAAATACACATGACAGCGGGGGTAGTGGAGAGTATATATGATGATCGAGAATGCGATTGCAGTTGAGGGGATGCCAATGTCGATGAGATTGCAAGACTTGTATGTTGAGATCGGAGAAGCGAGCCGGTCGGTCGGTCGGTGGACAGTGTTATCATGGGCGTCGGGTCAGCGGTCAATACGGGAGCGCTTCGTGGCTAAAGTCGCACTGATCCCCGTATCGGCATCTGTTCGCAGAGAAGCAAAAGAGAGAGAGTTGATCAGTTTCCTCGTTCGTGCGTCCATCGCCAAGTCAAGTGCTCGCCTTCCTGCCTGAAAGAAGCTGCATGGTTTTCGTTTCGTATTTCTAAACGCCTCCCCCCGCCCCCGGCCCAGCCCCC
>VJXU01001723.1:0-10901 GCA_008694245.1 Ganoderma sp. BRIUMSc
GGGCGACGCGGTGAAGTTGAAGTTGAAGTCCGCCAGCTGCGGGCTGAGCGACCAGTTGTCCACGGCGATGGCCTGTGCCTCGGACTGGAAGAGCGCCTCGAGGTCGTCGAGTGGCGCGGGCGAGGAGAGGAGGCGTAGGGGATCCGCGACGTCCATGCCAGTGGCGGGCTGCGACTGCACCTTGCCAAGCCCGAGGTCCCAGTCGGCGACCGTGATGGGGCTGGGCGTGGAGGACTGGGAGGCAGCGGAAGTGTGCATAGAGCTCGTGTCGATCTCCTGCTTCTGTGTGCGTATGGGCGCGGAGGCCCTGCGCCTCGGCTTCTTTTGAGCAGTGCGAGACGAGGAGGGGGTGGAGCGGGACGAAGAGGGGGCGGGGTTGGATGAGGATGAGGCGGGCATGGTCTTTGAGCGTTTCTGGGAGCGAGTACGGCCCTTCGCTGACTCGCCGGCCCGCTCGTCGACCTTTCTCTTTTTGTTGTCCCCTCTGTAGTACTTCGAGTTCGGGAACGTCGCGCCCTCAGGTGTGGGGACCGTGATCTTTGCTGGGTCGTCTCCAGCATCCCAGCCGTGGCTCGTGCTCCTGTGGCGGACCAGGCCGGATGGGTCCGACGCCAAGTGGTCGCACGGGTACACCGTGCCGTCGGCGGAGACGTAGGAATGAGGGCAATCGTATCGCAAGCCGAGACTAGAGACCCTTGCAGGTCAGCGCGTGCGTCGAAGGAATCAAGGGACTGTTTTTGTCACTCACTGTACGGATTTTATGTGTTGGTCCATGTTGCTCTTCTGAGGAAAGCCGTGGGTGTGGGTGCATTCAGCCCATGTGCAGAAGAAGAGCCTAGACATATCATTCAGTCGCTGCGTCAGTGCAGAACATGGGTCACGACGTACCCTTGAGCGGAGTGTGTGCGCATGTGGCGTTGGAAGTCAGCCTTGCGTTTAACAGAGCCCTCGCAGAGCTTGCAGAAGAACTGAATGGAGGGAGGAACCGTCAGCACAAATAAATATTATCCAGATGCGACAAGGACGTACTCTGGTCACATAGATTCCATCCTCCAACACGGTTCTCTCGATGCAGCAATTCGCGGTGCTAAAGGGGTCTGAGGAGCGAATGGGAGCCATGGTGGTAGTCGGGTAGGGAGGTGGGAGGTGGTGCGACACTAGTAGCAGGGGGAGGGTGGTTCTCGATGGCGAGGGGATGTTCCGAGGGGAGGAGGGATGTTCGACGATGGGAGAGGCGGGCTCTGGGAGGTCTGGGATGCCTTCCAAACAGCCCAAGAGGGCCCCGCTTTATACGCCCCCATCTGCCCCCAATTGCCTCTCGATTGCTTCTTGGACGAGCAGCGATTGCTTTTCGCCATGTATGGCAGTTGGCAATCACGACCAAACACCCACAACGGGGGGCCTGTACGTGCCGCCTCGTGGCCTGCCGTAGATGGAAAATGTCTCAAACGTTGTTTGATGTTGTCTGTTGGGATCTATTTGTGAGTTTATTTGTTCGCGCCGCTCGCTCTCAAGACTTACCATACAAAGTAGGTCTTCCTCCCGCCCGTATGTGCTGCTGTTTGGTCCACCACAACTTCTCCTGGCTGTTCGCCACTCGCAGTGGCACCTCTCCGCCACTTCCTGGGGAATGTTCCTTGCACCGCCCCTTCATCTGCCGAGCATCGTTCCCCTACCTCCTACCGCCTTGGAAAACATCAACGATATGTCGGGCACGACGCTGGCTCCATACACACCGTATTCACTCGCTCTTCCCGACCGATGCCCATCGAGGGTCCCCAGGGCTCCTGCCCCTCGCGCCACTCAATGTTGACGAGTTGTCTTTCCTGCACGTGATGGCCGCGCCCATCGCCCAATCTAGACCGAATTCTGCTTCTACGACGACACTCGGGAACGCGAATTGGTTCGGCAACACGTTGCGTGGCGATGTCGAGGAATCAGGACTCGCTTTGGTCTGCCTCAAGGCCCTGTCATTGTCGGCCAGTGTGGCCGTCGACAAAGCGGGCTGTCATGACATAATCTCTATGCTGCCTTGGCTCCGTGCCCAATCAGCGCCGACATCCCCGCAGAACATCAATAGACTGCCTTTACCAGGAACAATGGACGAGACCCAGGCGAGGTCTATTGAGCATGGTCGTCCTGTCCGTTTGAGCAAAGTAGCGGTTGGCATCGTCAGCGATGGTGCGCATAGCCTCCCGCGGTCCATATAGAGTCCATGGGAGATGTCGGACAGATTAATATTGTTGGGAGAAGTCGCGGTCGTCGACGTCGAGAACAAAAAGCGCGTGGGCGCCACCGCGAACGGCGCGCTTTACCCGATTTGGCGGTCGGCGCCGCGGTCCGGCCCATCTTTGATCTCAGCCCCGTCGCTGGCCGCCGACCCAAACACTCTTCAAGCTGTCCTCGACCACCACTGGCATGTACTCCCGGTCACCCTCTGCCTCGTTCAAAATACCTCTCCAGAAAGTGGTCAGTACACATATCTATATAGCAGCGGTGTGACTTTCCGTGCCCATTTCAGACGCAACCAACCATGGGACCGAGCTTCAGCAAGTTGAGGTGCGGTGCGGTCCGATACTTCTGCCCGGTGCCACTCCCTCTACAAAACTGATATCACATTTCTCCTTCAAACAAACAGCCCGCGCTAAAACGCTGTTCATTGGACGTAGCTTCTCCCCATCTCCGAGGACTACTCATCATGGCCGTGGGCATTGACGAGCTCTCACTGTGCGAGCGAAACGCACAGAGGAAGTGCCGACCCGAGCTCAGGCTTCCCGCGGACGATTGGGGCCATCCCGATACCGGCGGGAACGCTCTGGATCTCCATCTTTTCCGTCGAGAGCTGGAACTGGAACGTCTTGACTAGGCCGCTGAGGAATGCCTGCATCTCGATCAACCTGCGAAGACATGGGGAAAACGCTGGACGTCAGCGCTACTGCCACGACGCGGTGAAGATGCTGGACATCGACGGGGAAGGTTGAGAGTGATCACGCACGCGAAGCGCCAGCCGATGCATGCCCCGACCCGAGCAGCTGCAATGTAGGGGAAGTCGGTGGGAGCGATGCACGTAAGCGTTGAATTATTTATCAAGATGAGGGTGACTTACAGAACGCCAACCTTCAGCAGGGAGATCATTGAGTGAGTCACGCAGCCATAGATAGGATACGGACGATTGAACCCGAGAACTCACAAGTTCGCGAAGATCCCGACGTTGGCAGGCTGCTTGGCGATCTCGAGCCGGGAGAACCGGTCTGGGTTCCACTCGTCAGCGTCTTCGCCCCAAACTTCAGGAAGCCTTCACAAAACCGGTACCACGCGTTCAAGCTTGCCATGCGAAGAACAACGAGAAGGGGACACGCACCGTTGGTACGCGGAGAACGACGCGTAGAACACCTGCCCCGCATTCACCGGGATCTCGGAGACCGTCTCGCCCGTAGTCGACACCACCGGGCGCGAGAGGGGGATCACGTCGTCCCTCACCGCGACGCGCGGGATGCCAGCGACGATCGGATGCAGCCGCAACGTCTCCTGCCCAACCACAAAGGATTCCGACCGTAATCACTGTCAGCATCACCCTGAGCCGAGACGCAACACCGCGAAATAGAAACTCGCTTTGATAGCGTTGACGCACAGCGTGCGCGCGTCCAGGTGTTCAATGGTGAACTCGCGCCCGCCGCGCGCGACGATCCGAAATCCGAGCGCGGGTGGCGTGGATCTCCTCGCGCATGCGCGCTTGGTACGCCGGATGGCGTGCGATCTCGTACAGCGCGAACGCGAGAGTCGTAGACGTCGTCGCGTGGCCCGCGATGGTGAGCGAGGCCATCTCGGCGATGAACTCCTCGTCGTCCAGGCGTGTGTTGGCGTCCGCGTACGAGTTCGTATTGACTGGTACACGCGATACCACACGACGACCCGAACAATGTTAGCGCGCTGTGCGGGTTGTCTGCAGAGGGTAGAGGATAGAATCGGGGATGGGGGACGTACCGAGGACGGTCAGGATGTCCTTGCTGTTGAGCTTGTGCCCGGTGCTGACCTCGGGACTGTGCTCGCGCAGGATATGCTTCCCATACTGCTGGAAGAGGTTCCTCAGGTTCCGCATACGCGTGAACGGCTCACCCGGGAGGTATCTGAACAGCTTGAGTATCGGCATCGGAATGTAGTCCCACGTCGCGCGGAAGAGTATGACTGCATTCGAGGGCTGGGATTCGACGTCTTTGCTGGAAGGTCCGACATTCTGGGACTCAGTCTACGTTGAGACATGGGACTTCGCGTGGTTTTGCACTCACAAGAGGTTCTCGTAGCGTTTGGACAGCGTGCTTCCACCGCCGTCATCGAGGGCGTTGTAGTCGTGGTCGAACGCGGTTATTGTAGAACTGATGAGCAAAGACGTGGCTTGGGTTCATGGAGGTGTGAGAGTGTCAATACCTTGACCGATGGCGTCGAGAGGGGCGCGCGAGAGCTACTTGTTCACCATGAGGTCCGGTTCTCCCGTAGCGACCAGCTCGCCTTTCGACTTCTCGGAAAGCTAGCAACCAAAGTTTTGAGAGCCCCACACGAATACTACTACCGCAGGATCAGTGGCATACCTCGTCGGCAATCTTGAATAAAGGCAAGAAGGACTGCAACTGGGGCGCGCTGAAAGCAGGTTGCATGATGATCTTCCGATGCCTCTGATGGTCCGCTCCTGTGTGCATGACCCCGAGTCAAGTAAGCTTGCTGCCTCAACGGAACGAGGACTCAATAAAATGACTTGTCTAATGATGCCGCGAGCCCGGGTCCAGCCATGAGCCACAACGTGAAGTTCTGAGACATTTTCTTGGTGTAGTTGTACCCCGCGGTATGGAACACATGCTGGATCGCCTAATCATGGGAGTGCAGCCGGTGCATCAGCGCCGACTTGCAGGGGCGCAGAAATGAGCGCGAGGCAAAAGTGCGCACCTTGGGATCCGCAGCCATGAGAATGTCCGTCTATACCAAGGACAGAGAGCAGGGTGAGAAAGTGCGGAGGTGCAGAACGACTCGGAGGAGAGGGGGACGCACTCCAAACAAACCATGAGTCCGCCAGGTGGTTCCATACTCTCGCATCCACTGTTATTCCGTAGCTCCCGCTTCCTCTTTATGGGAAAGGGAGACCTCATGGCCTACAGTATGATCCGTAAATGTTTAAAGTCAACGAGGGAAGTAAATTTGAGTGTTACCGAAGAGGAGGGACGGAGAAGGCGGTCCTCTAATCTGCTTGATGCCCTTGCTTTTTCTCCAGCGCAAGCCAAGCCAGAGGGTACCGACTACAATAAGGCTTATTAAAAGGTAGAAGGGCATATTTCTGGAGGACGATGATGCGGGGCAATAGCTGAGGCGAACGCTGCTATGGTCGAGATGTTGCTCTACGAAAGCGACCTTTTATACGTCGAGGACTTGTATTTGAAGAACCACGATCCTGAGAGTGTCGATGGCTCGAGGAAAGTCGAATTTGGGGTCCCTGTGAGGATCTCTGCCTTGACAAAGGCCGACCGGGCGCAATTCAATTCGGAGAACTAGACATAAGACTAGCTTACGTTCAGGCGGACCACGGAAAAAATACCCCCTCTGGCAAGTGTAGCTGCTTCGCAAATTGATGATGGCAGGGATACACTCCAGTGTCAGTTTTCTGCGCCTCAGTGGCAGGGTGTTTGAGTGGAAGCTTCTAAGCACCCGTCAATGTTGAACATCATCGAACTTGCAATTGAAACCGACACCTACCCTTGTACCTACACTTGCGATGTTGGACCTCCGAACGCGAATATCTATCTGTCGAGGCGTGTAGTCGGTCGACGAGTTGAATTGACTCTGCAGAGTCCGCCGGTGTGTCAAAAGATGATGCGTGCGGTGGGTAGTTATCAGTACGTCCATGCGCCGAGGACATATGACCTAATGTTCTATTCAGCCAGTGCTTTTCGTGAGAGAATGGATGGGGAAGAGGGACGACGGGGATGCCACCTGTGGGCAAGTCCGAACGGAGGTGACCCACCTCCTCTGTGCGCTGACAGTTCGACGATTCCCGATCGCGACTGGCGGCAGCAAGGCTCCCTTGGTTTCTGTGTCGATCACGTGTGCTGTTCAAGGCTGGGTACGGCGGATAAGGCATGTGTCGACTTCGGCTTGAAGTGTGGATATACTCCAACTGCAGCGCCTGCCGGTGCAGGGAGCCTAATAAAATTTGGAAGTATAAATTAAACTGTCAGGCATATATATAAATGTGCAGATCATATAAACATACCGCAAAACGTTGGCCAAGGTGTGTATGACTTGCGTCTTGTCCAAGACTCGGTGAGAGGAAGGACAAGTATGTGTTACAGATGATGGCACTACTAGCGGCTGCCTTGCCGGGGTGGGAGGAATCCAGGAGGAACCTGAGCGCTGAGCGCTGAGCTCTCAAGAGTCGGTATTTCGCACCCGTGTAACTTGCACCCGATTCACTCTGCTCCTAGTGCCAACAGGCGGCCCCATCATCCTCTTTGGCAACAAAAATCTATCACGATCGTTTACTGAATCTGCAATTCAGGTGCCTACGGCAATCTCGTTTCCACCGTCCCTAGTAGCCGTCTTCAGTACTGTATGGCTTAAGGAGAGGTGCGGTACATTGACGATAGAACCTCAACTCTTGAATTATTTATGCACGCAGATATTCCCCCCATCTCTAGAGACCATTTGCAACAGAGACTATCTGCCCTCACTGCACGAGCGAAATGCGCAGAGGAAGTGCTGCGCCGAGCTCTGGCTTCCCGCGGACGATGGGGACCATCCCGGAGCCGGCGGGCGCGCACTGGATCTCCACGTTCCCCTTCGGGAGATCGAACTGGAACGTCTCGAGCAGCTCGCCGAGGAACGCCTGCATCTCGATGACCCTGCGAGGCAAAGACGGTGCGGCCCAGCACCCGTCAGTGAGGATCGAACGCGGGAGGCAGGTCGGAGGACTACGCACGAGAACCGCCAGCCGATGCATGAACGGATTCCAGCAGCTAACAAAAAAGAACGGACGATCGGTCAAGATCAGTCAAATGCTAGAGCTTCGAGTTTCGACGAGCGGCGGAAGCTTACAGAACGTCATCCTGCAGTGAGGTCATGATTCGAATTAGCGGGCAGACTCTGCATGCTAATGGTCGTAGGAGGGCGGCTGCTTACAGGTTCGCGAAGACACCGACGCTCGCGGGCTGCTTGGCCGTCTCGATCTGGAGGAACCGGTCGGGGTTCCACTTGTCGGCATCTTCTCCCCACACATCGGTGAGCCTGCACCCGCCAACGTCGGCTGCGTCAGTCCCGCTAATGTTTGCGCCGCTCGCGAACGACGAGGAAGCAAACGCACCGCTGGTACCCGGCGAACGACGTTTGGATGACCTGCCCCGCCCTGACCGGGATCTCCGTGATTGTCTCGCCCGTAGTCAACACGATCGGGTGCGCGAGCGGGATGACGTCGTCCTTGAGCGCGACACGCGGCAGGCCCATGGCGATGGGGTGCAGCCGCAACGTCTCCTGTGCCATGGCGGGGGGCGCCGTACAAGAAATGGTGAGTACAGAACAAGCTCTGGCCAGGAACCACATGTAAATATCAAGGTATCACTTGCCTTGATGGCGTTCATAGAGAGGGCGAGTGAGTCGAGGTCCTCGGTGGTGAACTCGGCGCCGCCGCGCGCCACGACCTTCGCGCGCGCGGCGCGGATCTCCTGGCGCATGCGATCCTGGTACTCCGGGTGGCGCGCGAGCTCGTAGAGCACGAACGAGAGCGTCGCTGCGGTCGTCTCGTGGCCCGCGATCGTCAGCGACGCCATCTCTGCGATGAGCTCGTTGTCGTCCAGGCGCGTCTTCGCGTCCGCGGACGAGTTCGCCCGGACTGTCCGTCGGCCGGCAGGTCAGTCACAGGGTACAGAGATAATATATTATAGGGCACCGAGTGGGGGGAGGACTCACTGAGGATGCTCATGACGTCCTTGCTGTTGCTGCCCTTGCGCTCGGCGTCGACCTCCGGGCCCTGCTCGCGCAGGATCTGCTTGCCGTACTTCTGAAAGACGATGTTCAAGTTGCGCAGGCGCGAGAAGGGCCCCGCCGGGAGGAACCTGATCAGCTTCAGGATCGGCAGCGGGATGTAGTCCCATGCAGCGCGGAAGAGAATGCCGATGTCTGTGGGCTGGTAGTCGAGGTCCTTGCTGCGAGGATGTCATGATTGTCGTTATCCGGGCTGTATCAGTTTTGGCCACTCACAAGAGGTTGTCGTAGACTTCGGAAAGGTCACTGTGTCCATCGGCATCGAGGGCTTTGTAGTCGTAGGCAAATGCGGCTGTCAAGCCGATAAGCACACCCAGAAATAAGTATCTACCAAAAACACTATCGTACCTTCTCCGATCACGTCGAGGGATGCCTGTGAGAGCCACTTATTCATCATCAGCTCCAGCTCTCCGGTGGCTACGAGGTCTCCCTTCCACTTATCGGCCAGCTGCCCACCACGGACATCAGCCACGATGCAGATGAACGCGAGCCTGAGAATGGGACCGACCTTGCAGGCGATACGCTGGAACAGGGGCAAGAAAGAGCGCAATTGGGGAGCGCTGAAGGCGGGATGCATGATCTTGCGGTGGCGGTGATGGTCCTCACCTGTGCGCACGGGGGCAGCGATGCGATGAGCTGGGCAGCGGCCAGTGAGACGAAAGACCGTACCCTGCACTGCCGCGATCCCGGGCCCGGTAAGCAGATAAGTCATGAAGTTCTGGGACGGCTTCTTGGTGTAGTTGTAGCCCGACTTCTGGAACACGTGCTGTAAGGCCTAGAGAAACGCCAGCGTGAGCCTTCTAGGGTGGCCACAGGACTGCTGGGACAAAGAAATACCTTTGGATCCACCGTCATAATGTGGTCCGTCTACCGCACGAATTGGTGAGAACTGGCGAGAAAACGCGGATACGGGAGGACAGTGAAGACGACCCACCCCGAAAACACCGCGGATACGCCATGTGGAACCGTACTCCTTCATCCATTTGAACTCCAGGGATCCTGATTCGTCTTGACGAAGAAGTGCCGCTTCATGGCCTGGGGAATCGCGAGTGAATGTTTGCAATCGGATGGGGACGCAAGACTCGACTCTTACCGAACAACAGGGACGGGGATGGCGGCCCTCGAATACGCTTGATGCCCTTGCCCCTCAGTGAGCGCAGGACGAGCCAAACGGCGCTGATTGCAAAAAATCCTAGCAAGTAGAACGACATTGGCGGAAGAAGGTGAGCTGCGAAGACAATGACCGGCGATCCACTGTGCAAGTAACCCGTTATATAGGGCATTTGTTGAAGACTGGCCGGCGGTCGGAGATAGACGGTCACGGTGCAGGGGCGTCGTCGATGACTCCGGAGGCTTAACGCGACGTTCAAGGTTAGCCCGCCCGCGGGGGGGCGAAGAGGTGTGCGATGAGCTCTGCAATGACCAAAATTCTTCCCAGCCAGCTCAGTTTGGGGGAACTAGGCATAAAATCAGCTTACGTCGTGACGACGAGCGGAAAAGTTACCCCCTCTGGCAGCCCATTGGCTTCGCGAGTTACTGATGGAATGATATCTCACCCTATTTTGAGTCCGTTCATCGCATGTTGGATATGACTGTCCATGTGTTACGTGATCGGGACAATCGTCAACATTCGGATGTACTTACTAGTCACTATGTACAGTACTCACATGCTTTGATTGCTTAAAACTCGATCTCCACGAACGAGACGCATTGACTCGGGTCATGAAGCCCTCGTCGCGGTTCCCGAGAGAGAGCGTGCGGTTTGTCGCCAGTGCATCTCTCTGACTGAGGGCATATGACGCAGCTACGTTTGGAACGTAATTGCTATTCTGGGCTTACCAATGTCGCAAATGTGCCAGCACAGCACGGTCAAATTCTTATGTTCCACCGTGACTGGAAACTTGCGGCGCATCAGACTTTTGAGAGGGGTAGAGTAGATGGATAGCCTAACCTTGGGTGTCGACGTTTGAATCTCAGTCTATCTACTGCGCGGCGAGAGACGACCTGAGCGGATTCGGGAGTGCCGAGGCAGTGCAAAGCCTCGGCAAAAAAATATCGGCAGTGCCATCACCGACGGCGCGGGGATTGACCCCATTGGCTCATGTCCAGCAAATGAGGGCAGCCCGATACTCGCTTTTGTAAATTTCATGACTAAGACGTACACAGCACCTGGGAAGTGGAAGAAACGAATTCAGTCCTGTGGAGTTGTATAACCGGCCGAATTATCGAGAACCTTACCTCCTTGTACCCAGTAAATTGGCTAGACCTCGACGTAGCACGTTACCGCTACCGCATGGTTACATTAGACATTAGACAACCTCGGATGTTGTGGTTTGAACTGGCATGGAGGCGAATGATCGGAGCCAGGACACTGGAGGAGATTGGCGCAGTCATCATGGTTGAGGGCAATGTGCCAGTGGTCTCGGTCGGCGGCTTCCGAGACTCTGATCGCTCATGAATACTGCGCAAGCCTTCACTTCCCTACTGTCAGTGTGAGCGGATACTTTTTTTGCATGGAAGCAGTACTCACAGCGCCGTCCTTACTATTCCTGTACCGGTTTTGCAAAATCCTCAGATTTTGCAAAACCCCCAGTTCTCGCTCTTCCCCTCCAGTTTTAATATTGTGGCTTCAATGTCTGATACCTACCAATCCTTAAAACATGTTGATGTACGTTTTAAAATATTCGAGTGGAGTGAGGTGTTCGGAGAGCGTAAAATATCTAGTTACACCTCTCGACCAGCCGGCGCTAATTGAGATCTACATAGAACGAGGGCACGGACGCTCACAATTTTTTCTGAAAGTGAGTTTAACTCGCTTTACTGGCTATGGAGTCAGCCCGATTTTTCGCATGGTGGATAGGAGGGTAGAGGTTGCAGTTGTG